>APFE030001477.1:61019-95824 GCA_000404065.3 Pinus taeda | reverse complement strand
CTACTGATGTTGCACTTCTGTACTCTTAGTAGATATTAGAACAAGGAGAGATAAATCATTGTTGCTTGAAGCTTATGAGTAGGACCAATCATAAATGGTACTTTTATCTCTTGACCATTTCTTCTTATATTCTTAAAGCAATATACAGTTTTTAGTTGTTTATATGTTATTACATGAATGTTTGTGTTACCATTTGGCACTTTTGTACAGTGGAGCCATTTATTTATGTTTAATACGTGAATAACTTATTATGCGATATGTTGTTCACAACTATTTTGCCTAACTTTTTATGCAAAGTGGTTCATCTTAATTGACTTCCTTTCTTATAATCGCTGAATGATCTTTATTACCAGTTATTATTTGAGATCTCTTTAGATCACATAATAGAAGAATTACATCCCGGGTTAGCATAGATTAGATGTGCTGTTTTCATTAGATTACAATAGCATAGAGTTAGCTTAAAGTAGTTTAGATAGGAACTTTTAGATCAGCCACATCTGATTCTGCACACACACACACCCTTAGATTGGGAAACTGGTCCCATTATCCCCAGTTGGACCCGCTATACCAAACGGATAAGGAGCTGCCAACCAAGGTTTGGACCGGGCGGTTATCCCCCTTGTTGTTGACCCGATTTTCGGGGCTTCAACATATTTGGCGCTAGAAGGAGGGCCTAAACAATGAATGGCACCTAAATCAAAATCTAAATACCATTCTGAGAGTAAATTGCCCTCATCATCTCCCCCAACTTCCCCAGTACGTTTAAATCCAGAGTCAGAAGTTGCTCGAGTATCAACCACTGCTACACACCCTAATATTTCAGACCAATCTACCATTGAACCTCCTGAAGTTGAATCTCTGATTCAAAAAATTCAGGGATTTTTCGTTTCTCCTCAGAGGTCTGATAAATCTCAAAGCAGTGTGACTTCGCAGTACAATCCTGCTCAACCCCTAACCAGGTTAAAGAGTGAAAAATTTGGCATTCAGCCAACTGAATTGCCTCTTCTCACCAGGAAAAGAGCAAGGAAATTACCGCAAGAGTCTGACACTGAGATTCTTTCGTCTACATCATCCATTTCAACTACCCCACCGCGAAGTTAACCACCCACACCTCCATTCCAAACCATCATCCATCCGTCTACCGGAACTCCCACAACTCCTCTTCAATCATCTACGATCATAGTATCCTCATCTTCCCAGCCACAGGGATCATCTTTTGCACTTTCCTCTACTAGCAGCTCAACGATGGCCCAGTCTCCATGGAACAACCCTGGAGCAGTTTTAATGCCTGCGCCCTTGAGTCCAATACCGACACATCTTGAGAAATGGTTGCCCAATTCAATCCAGAAAGCAGGCATGCTAGCAGAAGAACACATAAACAATTTCATGCTTTCTATCAATCTCAACGGAGTTACTAATGAAGACGTTGTTGTTCGGCTTTTTCCCTATACACTGCAAGGGACAGCCGGGTCATGGTACTTTTCACTACCCTCCAGGTCTACACAAGTTGGGATATCTTCCAGAATCAATTCCTTACCAAGTTTGGTGATGACAGATCAACGACAACGTTAATCAATGACCTATCCAATCTTAAAGCCGAAGCTAAAAAGCCTATCAAAGATTTCAATTTACAGTTCAATAAAATTCTCAACAAAATTCCCACTACTTCCCAACCCAGCGAAGAAGTACGATGTGAATGGTATATTACTTCTTTACCATCAAACACAGCAATCTTCGTGGATAGAGCAAATAAAACAACCTTAGTTGAAAACATGACAGAAGCGATAACAATAGAGAAACGCGTAATAGCCCTGGAAAAGAGATCCGCGGTAGAGGAACGCAAATCTAAAAAAGTCACCTTCAAAGAAGAATCCAAAAAGAAACAATCAAAAGACCCTTTCGATTTGGAAGGATTGCAGAAAGTTTTAAAGACCATGTCTAATGAGGTGGTTGACATAAAAAAACAAGTAGTAGAAGCTTCTTCAAAAAATCCCTACAGATCTTTTAAAAGAGGTCTTTCAACGGATGCAAAACCACCCAATGCCATTTCAAATGCTGAATCCGAGGAAGAGGAAGAAGAAGAAAGTGCCACTGAAGGGCAGACTAATGACGAAGAAGTTGTGGAATTACAAGGAATGTGGGATTTCATCCTCCCACAAAAAGAATATCAAGAAGTATTTCCAGTTAGCACACGAAGCAAAAATCAGCTTGATCCTCCCCAAACTACCTCTAAGCAGAAGAGCACAAGTCCTGCAACAAAAGATAAAGTTGCAACAAAGAAAACGACCACTAAAGCGACTCAATCTAGCCCAGTCCAAGTAGATCAAACAACTCCATCAAAAACATTGATAGTGTCGGATGAAATGGAGTACAATATCATTGATGACATGAAAAAGACTAGGGCTAATATTACCTTACGAATTGAGAAAATTGAAACATCAACAGAAGATAATGATGAAAGAAATACATGCCGTGCCTATTTCATCTTTGCCTACCGCTGTACTCTCTCAAGCTTCCCACAACATGGGAGGACCTCCAACTAGCACGATTAATAAGATTGGCCCAAACGACATCGCCTTAATTGGAGGAAGATCAAGATCTCACACTCCCCCGTTTCTTCTCACTTATGAAATTTTCAACAAAAATGTGCACAACTGTTTGGTAGATTCCGGTGCTTCATCGAATATTTTACCCAGATCAATATGTGCCAAGTTAAATGTTCAACCATAAAAATCCACAGTGCGCATAGTTCAACTTGATCGATCTCAAGTCGAAGTGATTGGTGAACTTAATCAAGTAACCATAAGATTGTCATCCAACCCAAAGATATGTCAAGTTATTGACATTCTAGTGGCTGATATTCCAGAATTCTATGGCCTAATTCTTAGCAGAGATTGGTCCGAAAAACTACATGGATACTTCGCAACCGACTGGTCGCACATGTGGTTACCCTACAATGGTAAACCAAATCAAATAAAGGTTGAACGAGAGTTACACCAGAAGTACATACTAACGGAATTAGAAGGAGAAAATGAAACAATAGCGTATAACAGTAGTATCATAGGCAATTACTCGGTAGATTCTTTTCTAGGTAATTTCAATGCTCACACATCACCCTACTTAGAAAATTCAGTTTTGCCCCAAGTCGAAAATTTTTCCCAAACTGATAGTTCAAAGTGTGTTAATTTTTTAGATAAACCTGTAAATACATCTTTGTTTTGGAAATTATATTTTGATGGCTCTAAATCTAAGGAAGGAGCAGGAGCAGGATGCGTTCTGATTAGTCCAAAAGGAAATAAGACCATGCTTACATGCAGACTTGAATTCGATTGCACAAACAATACAACATAATACGAGGCCTTGGTGCAAGGCCTATACAAAGCAATCAGGTTGAACGTCAAGTATCTTCAAGTCTTCAGAGACTTTGAGATTGTCGTCAAACAGGTACGTAACACTATACATTGCTTATCAGGTCATTTAAAACACTATCAATCTTTAGTACAAGATCTGACTGAGCATTTCATAGCATTTAATATTTCTTCAATCCCGAGACTCCAAAACGCAAGTGCAGACCTTTTGGCTAACGTAGCCTCTAAGCTTATTCCCTCCGAAGATTTTAGTCCAGATAGATTCTCAATAGAATTAATCTTTAGACCGTCCATCCCTAACAACATTACAAATTGGAGAGTATTCAATGACGATCCTGATATTGTAAATTTCCTCACTTCTGAAGGATCCTACTCCAATCAAATAATAGACGAAGACCATCACGATCGACAAATACAACAAAATAGCACTGATAATGCTATACCTAAATCGGTGGTTAGGTTAGAAGACTTATATGGTTTGAAAAATCGGTTTAAAAGGTCTACCAATTCAAAGCTCTACAGTCCAACTCTGAACTACGAATTAGTAAATCTAGGAACTGATGATAAACTACAAAATGTTAACCTAGGCATCGGCCTAGCCCTTGAAGAAAAACTAGCGTATATTCGTCTTTTGAGACAATATAAAAATGTTTTTGCCTGGAATTATGATGAACTAAAGACATACGACACTTCTATCATTCAGCATACTATCCCTATGATCAATAACGAAAAACCTGTCCAACAGAAACTAAGAAAGATCCACCCCAATTTAGAAAATCAGATAAAAACTGAGCTAAATAAATTATTAAAAGCCAGAATAATTTTCTCCGTCAAACATTCCAAATGGGTCTCCAATATGGTACTCGTTAGAAAGAAAAACAGAGATATTAGAATCTGTATCGATTTTCAAAATCTTAACAAAGCCTGTCAAAAAGACAATTTTCCTCTTCCACCTATGGAACAAATACTACAGGCAATAGTAGGCTCAGAACTGATGACTTTCTTGGATGGATTTTCAAGATATAATCAAGTGTTGGTACGTCCTGATGATCAGTTGAAAACCACATTTAGAACTAAATGGGGCACATACGCATATCGGAAGATGCCATTTGGTTTGATTAATGCTGGCGCTACATTTCAGAGAGCCATGGACATCACATTCAAGGGTTTAGTCAATAAGTCTGTAGTAATTTATTTGGATGATATAACAGTGTACTCAAGAAGCGAAGCGACCATCTCAAAGACTTAAAACAAATATTTCAACGATGTTTAAGGTATGGAATTTCACTTAACCCAAAGAAATCTTTTTTCGCATTAAGTGAAGGAAAACTTCTGGGATTCATAGTGTCAAAATCCGGTATTCACATTGATCCTGACAGAATCAAAGAAACTTCTGAAATATCCTTACCTCATAATAAAAAAGCCATGCAATCTTTCCTTGGTCAAATCAATTTTGTAAAGAGATTTGTCCCAGATTTTTCACGAATTGTGTCTCCTTTGCAAAACATGATTAAAAAGAATTCAAATTTTAAATGGGGTCAAGATGAACATGAAGCATTCAACCTGATCAAACAAGCTATTATTAATGCTCCATCTTTAGCAACCCCGAATTTTTCAGAATCTTTTATTTTATACACATTTGCCTCAGAGAAATCATATGCCATGATTCTAACTCAAGCAAATCAAGAAAAAGCGGAAGCCCCAATTGCATTTTTTAGCTCAAATTTACAAGGTGCTGAGCTCAATTATCCAGACGTGGAGAAACAGGCCTATGCTGTTTTCAAAGCAATCAAATATTTCAGATCTTTCTTACTTAAAACCCGTACTAAGATCATAGTACCATTTCCAGCGGTAATAAATCTTCTAGTACAGAAGGAGGGCCAATTGGATCACTGCTTTACAGGAATACGACCTTGAAATCAAACCGGCAAACATAATAAGAGGTCAAGGCTTCTGCAAAATGTTAGCTGGATCATCACAAATTTCTGAAAATTCATCTGAAGAGGTACAAATGTGTGAGGTAAGCCTAAACGATGTAGAATCATTGTATGCTGACATCATTTATTTTCTTAAGAATGGGTATGCTCCATCACACCTGGATCACACTAAGAAAAGAGCTCTGAGGTTGAAAGCCAAACAATATCAGCTCATAAATGATATTCTTTTTACAAAGAATTATGATTATGTTCTTCTTAGATGTCTTGAAAAAACTGAAGCTGAAAAAGTTTTGCAGGAACTCCACGACGGACCAGCAGGCGGACACTATGCTGGAGACACTACTGCACATAAAATCTTACGTGCTGGATATTATTGGCCTACACTGTTTAAAGACTCACACAGTTACGTGAGGAAATGTCAAGTCTGCCAAAATACTGTTGGAAGACAAAAGAAACTGTCCCTACCACTACAGCCGGTAAACATCGAACAACCGTTCACTCAATGGGGCTTGGACATAATAGGTGAGATCGTTCCTCACTCTTCTAAGAAGCATAAATACATCCTCACTGCAACAGATTATTTTACTAAATGGGTAGAAGCAGTTCCTCTCAAGACAGCCAATTCTGAAAATATTATTGAATTCATAGATCAATTTATAATCACTAGGTTTGGATTGCCATCGGCTTTAATATTTGATAATGCATCATACTTTTCTAGAAATACAATGACTGAATTTGCACTTAAAAGAGGGTTCAAACTAAAATATCCGGCCAATTACTATCCGCAAGGTAATGGGTTAGCTGAGTCGACAAATAAAAACCTAATCAGGATTATTAAAAGAATAGTTGACCAGAACCAAAAGAATTGGCATAAAGCTTTGGTAAATGCTTTATGGGTAGATAGAATAACGAAAAAATCTTCGATCGGCACTTCTCCCTTTAATTTAGTTTATGGGAAAAAAGTGGTTCTTCCAACTCACTTAGTCATTCCCTCCTTTTCTTTAATACAATACATTGATGAAGTACCTACTTCCTCCATACAACTAAGACAAATGGAAATAATTAAATTAGAAGAACAACGAGAACAAGCTAAGAAAACCCATGCTTATCATCAAGCGCTAATAAAATCCTCTTTTGATTCAAACATAATGACCAAAAAAAAAAATTCAAATGGGAGATTTAGTTTTAAAATGGGATAAGGCACATGAAGAAAAAGGCAAACATACAAAATTTCAAAAGATGTGGCTTGGTCCTTTTCAGATTGTTGAAGTCATAGGTCCATCAATGTTTGTCTTATAGGATTTAGCAGGTAGAAGGGATCATTTGCCTGTTAATGGACAAATCCTTAAAATATATTTTCCATAGAAGATTATTCTTCTATTTTGTAGAATAGTTTGATTTTTCTTTTCTTTTTTCATAAATAAAACCAGTTGTAAATGGTTACTATAGGTATTCACAGAAAAGACACCAATTCTCTTTAAGATTTTTGAGCTTCCCGCTTGTATAAATGGCAAAATTTATTTTTAGAATCTGATCTTTATTATTGACAGATATAGTTAAAAAACTTTAGCCTAGATATGATACTAGTTTCAACTTCAAAATTTTGACAAAAGCAACCTTTAGCAAAGAAATTGTTTTATATCAGTACAATGAAAGGTATCAATAAAAAAATAAAGATTCTCTGTAAAACAGCTGTTTTCAAGCTCTATTATTGTCGTCCAGAGCTTTCTTAAGAAAAACAATGACTTTTTCCCTTGTTAAAGGAAAATTGCAGCATTCAGAGAAACAATCCAAGAAACACTATATCTTAAGGAATAAGAGGTCTCATCACGAGCTGGCTTTTCATGATCACAGATATTATAACTTGCTGACTTTGCCAATATTGTCCATCAAAACAGGCAATGACTCAAGATTGTTAAAATCAAAAGACAAGGGGTCTCATCACGAGCCAGCTTGTTCAGCAAAAGTATAAATCAAGTGAATGACTGTATCATAATTTTTCTACCAAACCAAGACATTGTTCTTTAAGAATAAAAAAGAAAATCAAAGAAAAAGTGTCAATGTGGGTTTTTCTTTGAAAGTTGTAGATCACCTTAAGCAGGATAAAGGATTATTGTTGGGTAATAGGTAACCCTGTCGAGGCTATGGACGCCTGCTGGCAGCAGAGGCTCTACCTACGACAAACGAGCATATTTTAAAAACTGGCACACAGAGAAAACTTTATTTTGTCTTTACAATACCAAGTAATGGCTGATGTAATTACAAGGACAAGCCTGAGGAAGCAAACAATTAGAATAAAAGAGGTTGAAACAAAATATCATTGATAGAATAAGGCATAATGTCCTATATTTGTCCATAACAAAATTTAGATTTATGAAAAAAAAATTTGTTTTGGAAGTTAAGATTCAATAAGAAAAGCAGAGATAACTGGTTCTTCCAAGTGAATCGCCATTGTTGTGGCCACCAACAACCCCCCTCCTTCTTTAGTATTAGCAATAACATAAAACAAGTAGGGACCCTTAGTAAAAAATTCAAAAAAAAATTTGTATTATACTCCTTAAAAATATATTGCATCGCGAGAAGAGACTAGAACATTTCTTTATGAGCACAATAAAAAACTGCAAAAAAGCGACGCAAAATTCACGCATCGCATACATTAAGAAACGCCCATAAATGAAGATCTTAAGAAATCTCTGATGGCCTATATGCGATATCGCATGTCGCAACATCGCATAAACAGCACATAATGACTTAACACGATCTGCGATAAATGCGATGCTGCGATGCTACAATCTACGATCTGCAACATCACAACCCTGACAAAATGCAATAACGCGATGACGTAATGCAAGTTGCAGAAATTGCCCATCGCAAATTTTCCTCAGCTCAGCATTCAAAAAGAAAGTTGTCCGTAAACCAAAAAATTGGATGCGCACCTTAAAGAAAATTAATGACTGTACGCCAAAGTGTTAATGAAGGGCAGTTTTGTGTTTGCCAAGAGAGTCAGTTCACAATGGGTAACATTATTTTATACATTCGTAGAGCTTAGATCTTTCGCATCAATATTTATTGTCATTACTCTTTTCCTTCGTGTGAACTACAGGAATGAAAAACAGGAAACATCTAAGGAAAAAGGGAAAGCGCCAACGCTCAGAGACAGAGAAGAGATGCCCTCATAAACGGATACCGCATGCAACAGAACCGCAGATTCCAGAGTATTTTTGAACAGATGCTGACATCAGTAGCCGCCTCAACACTCAGGGTCAAAATCTCACAGAAGCAACATGTTTACAAAAAATCCTGAAGCTTATACCCGGTAAAGGAAAAAGGCGCTAAAGGTGAAAAACACACCAGAAAGGCCCGGATCAAAAAACGGAGGCAGTTTTCGATGCGCAATTAGCACTTAGCGCTAATCGCGCATTGCTAAGAAAATTGTTCAGAAAGCAAGGTTCCTAACTTGCTTAGTCATTCGCAAGTCCGGAAATCAAGATAGCAAAAGCAGAAGGCAACCAGCTGACTCTTCCCATGCCAATGTTGAATGCTTGCAACATTAAGGAGCAAAAGCAGAAATAGTTAGGAATTAGATTTGATTTTTTAGAAATAAGTTTTCTTAGAAAAAGGGCGGTCATTTAAACCGTATCCTAAATTTATGTAATTAATTTATTTTATTTAGCAGTATTTAAACCCTTCTCATGCATTTAGAGAAGGGTCCAGGAATTTGTCAAAAAATTATCCTCAGAACATGCACTTGTGCACCTCAGAGGAGGTTTTGATGAATGAAAGGATCAAGATTTATTGATGTTTGCATTTGATATCTACTACTGATGTTGCACTTCTGTACTCTTAGTAGATATTAGAACAAGGAGAAATAAATGATTGTTGCTTGAAGCTTATGAGTAGGACCAGTCATAAATGGTACTTTTATCTCTTAACCATTTCTGATTATATTCTTAAAGAAATATACAATTTTTAGTTGCTTATATATTATTACATGAATGTTTGTGTTACCATTTGGCACTTTTGTACGGTGGAGCCATTTATTTATGTTTAATGTGAATAACTTATTATGCAATATGTTGTTCACAACTGTTTTGCCTAAATTTTTATGCAAAGTGGTTCATCTTGACTGATTTCCATTCTTATAATCACTGAATGATCTTTATTACTAGTTATTATTTGAAATCTCTTTAGATCGCATAATAGAAGAATTACATCCCGGGTTAGCATAGATTAGATGTGTTGTTTTTCATTAGATTACAATAGCATAGAGTTAGATTAAAGTAGTTCAGATAGGAACTTTTAGATCTGCAACATCTGATCTTGCACACACACGCACACACACCCTTATATTGGGAAACTAGTCCCATTATCCCCAGTTGGACCCGCTATACCAAACGGATAAGGAGTTGTCAACCAAGGTCCAGACCGAGCGGTTATCCCCCTTGTTTTTGCCCGATTTTCAGGGCTTCAACAGGAAGTAATTGCCAGAGTATCAACATTGCAACCTAAAGGAAAGAGATGGTTTAGTCGTAAAAACAACAACATTTCCCTCAAAACTGAATTTCTGCATGGGGAGGAACAATTGGTTAAGAAGGGTAAGGGAATTGACCGAATGCCGCTTCCTAAACCATGGGGAGATGTTGCTTTATTTATCATTAAGTATATTACATGTGAAGGGTGGGTGACGATAGTGTTTAACTATCATTTTCCACTATTAAATCATCTCTAACGCAGGCAAATGATTAACCTTCCTTACTTTCTATTGGAGAATTTGAAGCATATGTCTGTTGCTGTGAAGGTTGCTTTACATCTAGAAATTTGTGTCACCAATCACAACCTTATAAAATTAATCATAATGGAGGCTTTGGAGTGCCAAGGTTGAAGCTGGGAAGATTTCATTAGCAAAAAGACAAGGAATTTGCACTGGAAACAAGTCGAAATCCCCACTGACGCTCCGAAAGAAGCTGGGGTAGGTGAGGAGCAAGAGAAGCCCTCTTGAAGAAAAATCAAGAAAATGTCGCTAGAAAATCCAATAGGTGGCAAAACACCAAAAAGGAGGGTCAAAGTTAGCACCCAACTAGAACCCCCTCCTCCATCCAAAAATAGGTCAAGCAAGCATGAGGATGCATGGAAGCAAAAGAAAGAGGAACAGGTGAAGTAAGAAGAGGTTCCTTCACTAGGTAAGAATGAGACCCAAACCCTACTGCATAAAATTAAAGAGTTAGAAGAAGAAAATAAAGAATTAAGGCAACAAATAGAGGGTAATAATGTGGAAACAAGGGTCCCATGTCTTGATACTTTGGCGGATGTTGTTGACAAGATGAGAAAATAAAATATACTAAGTTCAATATGTACAGCATGTGCTAATAATTTAGAAACAACATGTATAAATTTTTGCTGCAAGTGTCGTATAGAAGGAAACCCAAACAGAACCTTGGCAAGTTTTTACACAAGAACTAGCAGCTGAAACGTAGCATCCCACAACGTTTGACCTAGAAAAAAAAACACAAGAACTTGTCGACAATGATGTTATTACACAAGAACCAGTAGTTGAGGCAGAGATTCCTCAGGAAGAAGAGGTAAGAGTTGATCCACAAGAACCTACTGATGAAGCTGTTGATACACAAGAACCAACAACTGAAGCAGAACAACTCAAATCATGGGATGTTTTTACACCCCCTACCGATGTTTCATGTGATATAATATGAGATTATGAAGCAAGGTGGTGTTCAGAGAAACTTTTGTTGATATCAAAGTTACAGAAATGGAAGAAGTTGGCACTCTCTTTGAAAAAGGGAATGATTTCACTGGAGGAACATCAAAAAGTCACATATACTCTCAAATAACATTGGGCCAAGATGAGTTTGAAGGAATAAAGGTCAAAGTGGGAAAGAAAGAAAACTGAGAAGGAGAAGGAAGAATATATGCAACAATTATAGCAAAAGGTTGAGGGATTAACAAATGATAAAGATAAATTGTATATACTTGCCTTGAACCTTTTAGGGTGAAGAATTCCTTCCCCATCTTATCCAATCTTTCTATGGGAGAGATTTCATCTTTTTCAGTTAAAAGTCGTCTATGAGAATAGACCCTTTCAGGGTAACTCTACTCAAACTTTCTTAAATGTTTTTCAGGCATGTGATTTTGACAAGTAGAGCTTGTTGTGTGATATTTTTCTACATAACATGATTTTTGAATATGCTAGCCCAAACATGATTGTACACATATTCTCCTATATAGGGGACTTGCAGATGCACGCCTTCATCTCCTTCATGGGAAATCAAGTGGAGTGGCATATTGCCATGAAGTCATCTGACACAAATGAGGAGAAGGTAGCCTTGTGGATAAGAGAAGAACTGGGCATGGCCATTGAAATTAGGCGCAAGTTTAGAAGGTTTCTTAGTACTTCTAATATGGTGGAACAACTAGTCCTCTACAAAAGGAGGATTGTCAGATTTTTCCTCAACATCTTTACACAACTGAAAAGTCGAGCATTGATTGGATGACTGAAATGTACAGAGGTTGGTAGTGCAAGTCTGCAAGAGAGTGATCCTTTTGGTTTTTCTAGTTTTGTGGTTATTGTTACACAAGTCCAGGAGTATGCTTGAATTATGAAAATAATGGGAGCTTTCTAGATAGGACTTAAACTTAAGTATCCCTTGATCTGGCTTATGGTCGAAGATTATTAGCCCCATTACCAAGTGTTCGATTATCAAGATGAATCATGGTCGCATCAATTGATGGCTACTCAAGGTTACATATCAGTTGTTGAAGCTACTGTTGGTGCTTATAGTTTAACAAAATTACATCGGCGATATAGCAGTGGTACCTGAAGATTCTGCATGAGGACATGTAGTGGATTCAGTTGGAGAGAGATGTTGGGTGCAATTTTTAAGCATATCTTAGACACCTCTTTCCCTATTTTTGATCATTTTCTCTCTTTAAACCTATGAACTTTATGTCACAAATTCCACTTTCCCTGGTTATAAGAGAAATCCTTTCTCCAACATATTATTTTTCCATTTTCTGTTAAATATCGAATGAAGTGATGTCTTTTTGGGATGACTAACTAGCGTAATTGTGGAAGAGGTCTTCTGGCTATTTTTATTTCAAGTGTTGCCCATATACTAAGGATTAAGGGATGAAAAACTGTTGTTGTTACTTGTTGTTACACTCTGAAGATTTGTTGTTACATTCTGAAGTTTTGTTGTTACACCTTGAAGTTGTTATTGCACCGTGAGGATGTTGTTACACTACAACTGCCAAGGACCATGGTTGTTTTCTTAAAAGACACTTGTTGAGAATCATGAAATTATCTATGAGTAGTTAAAGGATCTGAGTGGTTATGATTGTAGAAAATGGTGTAACTTTGATAGGGATCTTATTTGGAAATTGTTTGTAACAATTTTTATTTTTCTCTTAATATTGATTAGCATGAGAATCGTGAGATTCTCATGACTGATATGTTCACTAATTTTTTAGGCTTGTAAAACTTTATAAAAAGGGTTCGGTCCCATAAAAGGGGATGGAAACACAGGAACAATATCGACATTTTGGTATTGTAACTTTTAGTCATTTTCTAATACAGAACACATCTGGTGATGTTTACGTAGATCTCATATGGAGTTTTTAACAAGTTTTCATTCTATCCCTACACCCTGCTAGGGAGGAAGGGCCCTCCTCTTTAGCAAGGATTGCAGTGGTAGTAGATTAATTTCTTTTCTTTCTTTTAAGTGTGGATTTATTATTGTAGTTGTATAGATTGTAGCACAGTTGCACTTCTTTCTTTGGATTCGTTATATGTTGTTACACGGGATTGGCTAGAACTACAATATTTAATTTGTTGATACATTTTCATTAATAATGTGTGACATGCCTGTTCTCTGAGAAAAACACGAAGTGTGATGAGTGGGTTTCATTCCTGTAGAATGTCTTTTTAAATTTATGCATGAGTTCTTTAAATTTTGAAATTGTGTTCAATGACATTTATTTCATTTCTTTTCCTGACTATTATGTATCAGCATAAATAGTGCAGACTCCTTTGAAATAAAAATACTTACCATGATTGAAAATTAAATGATTGCGGTTGAGTCAAATTAAAAAGTGATTAAGTCATCTGAACACCAGGAGTATCCTCTGGTGGAAGAGGAGGCTTATTTTTCATTTGATGTGAACGATGGAGTGGGCTATCTTGTTGTTCCATGTTGGATAGTAAATTTTATTAACACAAAAATAAATAAATCAAAAAGAGTGTAATCTAGGCATAAAGGATTACCAAGCAAATGTGAACTACAATATACACCTTGGTGAACCAAGAACTTAACATACGGCATCCAATCTCCCTGAATGTTGGGTTTGGTGTATCACAATTTACAAGGTGGAAAACTTGGTTACCTATGGATGGATAGCAACCTATTGGGGACTCCCAAAATATACGCGATGGTATGTTGGAGTGCAGTCTGTAATAGTGTTGAATAATGTGTAACTATTCAGTGAGATTTTTCCCATATACTTTACGTGCGTGGAGCACCACCAATATACTCGAAGCTATGTGGAGTACGATCCTATACACTCACATACGTGGAACAAGATTTCACTGCCCGGATGTAATGCTCAAAAATAGTGACAGCTCCTACGTTTAACGACGTCAGAACACATCTTTAACCTAAACCTCGATGTGCTTTCATTAATGTTACAAATTCTCCTTAGGTTGATTCAGTAAATTTTAAGTTGATCTTGAATTAAGTTTTAGTTTTATGGCTCACCACGAATTCACTTGAATTCCCTAAAATTCAAATCTAGCATGAGGAAATGGAATCTTTCTCTTCAATGAAAATGTAGCTAAGGAAAGAAAAAACAATATGTAGCATAGAAAATGCAGCAAACAAGATGGCACATGCATGTGTGTATTTGGTTCTCTTGTTGTCATTGGCATGGGTCTTGCTAGGTGTGACAGTGGATTTCATCCTTGTCTTGCCATTTCCAGTTAGCCATCGTGTGATGGGGTTCTCTTACTTGGTTGAGCTGGATTTTCAGATGGTTTCGAAACTAAGTGGGGTGGTATCAAGAAAACCACAAGGCCTAGGAATCCCTTGACTGGTAATGGCATGATACATGGTAAAGGATGGTTGTGAATGTTCTTGTTGGGAATAAGAATCCCTTGATCGATAATGATGAGATATATTGTAAAGCCTAGAGAGTAGATCCTTGTTGGGCCTATGAATACCTTGATCGATAATGTTGGGATACACGGTAAATCCTAGAGTTTGATGACAACCAAAATCCTCATGGTTTAGGTGGAAAGATCTAGAGGCATCCATACTTGCTTAGGGCCTAGTGACCCCTTAACCGATATATGGCAGGCTTGTTGTAAAGCCTGTAGTGTATGTTTATTGTTTGGGCCTAGGAATCCCTTGGTAGGATACATGGTAAAGCTTGAGGAAGCCTTGATTGGTTCTATTGTGAGACCCACATTCATGCTTGGAATACGGCGTGTGGGTGATTGGTTGAAAGAAATATTTGTTTTAGACCAATCTATGGTCATGTGGTATGTGGAAGTTCCTGGCTTGGTTCGATTTTGCATATGATAATAGGAGCTCCTTTCCTATTGTGTATTCTATATAAATATACTTGTTAATATGTCATTTTAATGGTTGTTTTATCATTATTATTATGTTGGTTATTTGCTAGCTAAAAACATGGTTTATAACTGACTTGAGTTATGGATCTCATCGTGTTTTGATTAATAAACGAATGAATAATGAATATATGACCTAATAGATGATAATGAAACTATTATGAAAGGGCATAAAACCTTCTTCACAAATATCAGAACATTATGAAGCCCCTATGTTTAGATGTGTTTATATGACCTATAGATTACCTATTCATGATGTGTTTGATGGAATGTCAGTCATGGCTAGGCCTTATCAGGTCAAGTCTTTATTCAAATTTTCCATTAGAGGCCTTTTCATCTTGTTAATTTTCATTTATGGAAGTTTCATGAAGTTCTAGGCAAAGGCTTGAGTCCTGGCCCTAAAAAAAGTGGCTCAGAATCTGGGGTCACTGGCACAGAACTGCCTGAAAAAGGCCATAGTTTCATGAAGGCCTTTCCGTGGGAGTGATTGGAGGGTCTCAGTTGCATGGAGGACATTTCATGGGAGCGATTGAGTGTCTAGTTCAATTAAGAAGCAAGTTCTCTCAAGTGTTGAACACCTAGAGGGGTCAGTTGGTTCTTGAAGGTTATGTAGCTCCTGAGGAAGGCCAATTTTGTTTTTTTTAGTCGACTCCACTTCCTTAACTATACTTGGGGAGTTGAATCATATCATAGTAACTATTATTCACATGTTTACCCTGGTGGACCAGTTAGCTTGGGTAAATGTAGGAGGAGGGTGTTACATTGGCATGCCTAGCACTCACTGACCCTCCCTAGCACACCCTCATATTCATTCATTTCCATGAATGTTGACCTAGTGATCACTTTTGTTTCCCTAGTAATCCCTAACACTGATTGGTGTGAATTAGCACTCTCTGAGACACCTTAGCACTCTTCGACATGCCTTTCTACTCCATAGCATGTGTAACACTCCTAACACACATTGGCACTTGGCATGTGTTGGTACTTGGAAATTCTTAGCATGCTTGACATGCGTTGAAATTCCTTGATATGCTTCAGCATGTGTTGGCATGGTTTAATATTAAATTTATTTGAAATCAATTATTGGAAAGTGTGAGAGAAGTAACAAAGGAATATTTGACACTTAGAATATAGTAACACTTGGCACTTGGCACATATTGGCACCTACACTACTACAAAAAAGGTGTTTAGGGGTAGTTTGGCTTGCAACGATCTTGTCAAAACCGCCTCTAAAAGTGATTTTAGGGATTTAGGGGTGGTTTTTTAACCCCCCAAGCCAAAAATTCATGAAAATTTGAACTTTTTCGAGGGGTTTTTCTAACAACCACCTCTAAAAGTGTTTTCTCATGACTTTTGCAGGGGGTTTTTAAATTATTTCTCCTAATATATTTTTCATGGAAATTTTTTGAAACCCCCCCCCCCCCCCAAAAAAAAAAGGTCATGAAAATTGAAATTTTGGGGGTGGGGGGGTTTAAATGACTTCCCATAAATATATTTTTCATGGCGGTTTTTAAAACCCCACAAAGTCATGAAAATTTAGCTTTTGGAGGTAGTTTTGGATACCCCCTCCTCTCTCCCCTCAAAAAAAATAGTCATTAGAATTAAAATTTTAGAGGTGGTTGTTAAAATATTGCCTCGAACGTTCAATTATCAAGAATTTTGGGGGAGTGGTATCTCTTGATGTATTGAACGGGGCAAGGGGACATAAGGTTATCATAGATGGGTAAAAGTGAGAGGTTTTAGTATGGTTTATTAATATTTATTATCCTAGCATTAGAGAATGAGAAGGGGCCTCAAGACCTCATGGCATAGGGGATAGGGGGAATAGAGGGAAGGCAATGTGAGAAATTGATTGGGGAACCTCCAATAGTTGTGATAAGGGGATTAGGGGCCCCATTGTCACAAACCATAAGCCCTTAACCCATAACCACTAAATTCTTTATCCCCTTAAACCATACACTCATAAGTCATAACCCATTAACGCCTTGATCGTTTAAACCCTAAGTCACTAACCACTTAATCCCTAACCCCTGACTTAGAATCCCTAAACCACCCTTATAAGTCCAGACAATGTAACTTTTGGAGGAAACTTTGGACACCCCCGCCCCCAAAAAAAAGCCATTAGAATTAAACTTTTAGAGGTAGTTGTTAAATGATTGCCTCCAAATGTTCAATTCTCATGAATTTCGGGGAGGGGGATATTTTGGTGTATTGAACGGGAAAATGGGACAAAAGGCTAGCATGGATGGGTATAAGTGAAAGGTTTGAGTGCGTTTTACTAATATATATAATCCTAACATTAGAGAATGATAAGGGGCCTTAAGACCTCATGGAATAGGGGCTATGGGGCCTAGAGGGAAGGAAATGAGAGCAATTGATAGGGGAATTGCCCATAGTTTTGATAAGGGGATTAATGGCCCCATTATCACAACCCATAAGCCCTTAATCCATAACCACCAAATTCCTTGTCCCCCTAACCTCAAATCCATAATCCCTTAAACCCTACACTCATAACTCATAACCCATTAACCGCTTGATCCCTTAAACCCTCAGTTGCTAACCCCTAACCCCTAACCCTAACTTATAATACCTAAACCCCCTAAGCCCTAACCCTTTCTATTAAACCTTTACCCTTAACCCTTAAACCCTAACCCCTAAACACCTTAATCCCTAACCCCTAACCCCTTTACTTATTGGCACCTAAATCCCATAATCTTTAATCACTTAACCCCTAAATCCCCTAACCCCTAAGCCTTTAGTGCTTAAATCTTAACCCCTGAAGCCCTTAACCCCTAAGAAATTAACCTATAATCCCTAAACTCCCTAGACCTAAACCCATAACCCCTAAAAACCCTAAGACCTAACCCTTTACCTTTTACCCTTAACTCTTGCCTCCTACACCCCTAAACCCCTTAACTCCTATAAGACCTAAGCCTTTCTCGTAAACCATAGGTGCTCCAACACAATTATTCTTGATCATATTAGGTTTTTGTCTACTAATCCATTCAATTACAACCTCTAAGAATTACTAGGGTCCAAGGAAAAGATCCACAAGGTCCCCAAATCTGATCTACATTTTATAGATAGTCACATTTCCCCCAAATATCCTCCATGTATTTGCTTTCAAATGGAAACAATATAGTCTTCTAATGTCCAAAAATGCATCTAAGTTCATTGGGATAAAGTAAGGTTAATCTCCATGCATAGCCAAAATGTAACTCATGTCCACTCAAAATAAAAAGAGGATATAAGGATGTCCCTTTAACTGTCATCATCCTTCAACATTGGTCCATTATCTTACCAAATGTATGGGTAAAAGTTCCATACAAGTCTACAATATTTCTCAAAGGTTCTGTCCAAACAATTCTCAAAACAACATTCAAATTCCCTTAGTTTTCTCCAAGTCTATTTGAAACTAACACAAGCAGTGCTCAACTACATGAGTGGTGCAATCTTAAAGCTATCCATATCTACTTTCATCCCCTTTTGAACCCCCCTTTTTTTTCCTTCAATACAAATATGACCAAGGTCATCTTACAATTAGATCTCCCTTTTTCATCTAGTGGAAATATCACCTTGTTCTTTAGGAATGCCTTGCTTCTAACCAAAATTATGCTAATACTCTCAACATATGTGGGGCTAGAAGATATATTAAGAGGAGAAAACATAGGTCAAACTCAACCTTATTGTCAAACATAGGTCAAACATATATAAAAAATTAAATAGTCTACACATGTAATTCTTACATTGTTGGATGGTTTTGGATTAACTCCACCATTTTATTTCCCCAACTCCATGGTAGCTTTTCATTTCATTAATTGTTCAACAACTACTTTAAATTTTCCAAGTTCCTTATTTTTTTCTCTCAATGTCTCTTTTGTATCATGAAATTGAAGTTGATTTGGGTACCCCCAATAGTTGTGATAAGGGGATTAGGGGCTCCCTTATCACAACCCATAAACCCTAATGCATTTACTCCCTTGGCCAAGGGGGTTCAAGGGTGTAGTTGAAAATGCATTGGGAGAAAATTTGAGGGTTCATAATATTAGAAGAAGTTGAATTGTATGACCAAAAAGGTGTGAGGGGTATCTTGTTGTGTATTGAATGGGGTAAGGGGAGGTCCAAGCATGTTTTAGTAATATTTATAATCCTAGCATTAGAGAATGAGAAGTAGGATTAAGACCTAATGTTATATGGGATAAGGTTCCTAGAGTGAAGGTAACAAGAGAAATTGACAAGGTAACCCCCAATAGTGGTGATAAGGGGATTAGGGGCACCATTTTCACAACCCATAATCCCTTAACCTATAAACACTAAATTCCCTATCCCCTTAACCCCCAAGCCATAACCTCTTAACCCCTACACTCATAACTCATAAACCATTAACCCCTTGACCCATTAAAACTTAATCTACTAATGCCTATCTTAAAATATACGAACCTCTAAGCCATAATCCCTTATCCTCATAACCCATCACCCTTAACCTCTAACCCCCACTAGTACATATAGGCGGAAAATATGATGGCGTACTTTGATAGTTAGGTCATACTATGAGATTTTACTTGAAAATATTTTTTGCATTTAAAAAAATGACCCAACATTTGTCAAATCTCTGACAAACACAATTGTCGTTGGATATCCGACAATATTTTAGTCAAATATTCGATGATAATTATTTATTCGTCAGATATGTGGTGATAATTGAAAATTCGTCAGATATCAGAAATTTGACCCGGCCAATTATTTATCTATAGGAATACTGATGTTTGACAAAGTCAATATTTTTCTAAGTAGAAAATGCCTCTCTAGTAAACAATCATTGAAAGTCCAATGAAATGGCTATTTTTTGTCATAATACAAAAATATTTTATTTTGTTAATTTCATTACAATTGGTTAAACTCTAATGATGTTTATTTTTGAAGATAATCATCACTAAAATTTTGGTAAGGAAAATTGTCACCTAACATTCCTCCAAGAGGACAAGGAGATGTGAGATCTACATTGGAGGCTTTGGATGATTGAAAATGTTATTTCCCTTATAACAAATGCAGGGGCTATAAAAGGAAAATAATTTTAATAAAAGAAAATAAAAGACATTGTATAGAGTATGGAAACCTTGAAGGTGGACATGAATATTGTCCTTTGGTAAGTTATTCATTATATTTCTTTATATTGTAGACTGTTTTTGTAAACATTGTAGGTTTTAACCCCATACAAAAATCAATCTTGTAGTCCCAATTTTGGGATCCAGGGGAAATCTCTGTGTATATTTGTTTTATGTGTTATGCTCTCACTATTGTTTATTTTCTTTTTTTAGAATTCGTATGCAGTTAATTTCTACACGGGGTTAAAACCTACATTTGGTATCAGAGTTGTTTTGGCTTCTAGGGGATGCCTTTGTTGCTGAGGGGTTTCGCTCGGGCCTGTGGTAGACCCCATTCAGTGGGAGCTCTGTGGGATCGATTCTGGTGGTGAAAGAAGATGGCGAGCAGTGAAAAGATAGAGATCGAGAAATTTAATGGTCAGAGTTTTGAGTTATGGAAACTCAAGATGGAGGATCAATTAGTGCATAAAGATAAGTGGATCGCAGTAGATCCGGGTACTAAACCAACGGGAGTGTCTGATGAAGAATGGAAGAATTTGGATCGAAAGGAAAGGAGCACAATATGATTATATATCTTAGATTCAATATTGTTGAATGTATCGGGGGAAGCTACGACGAAGGCTTTGTGGGACAAGTTAGGGACTTTGTACCAATCTAAGTCTTTGGTGATTAAGTTATTCGTAAGGAAAAAGTTGTATAGCTTGAGGTTGAAAGATGGACACTCGGTGACAGAGAATATGAATGCATTTAATACTATGGTAAGTCAGTTATTATCTGTTGATATTAAAATTTCAGATGAAGATAAGTGCATCAGTTTGATGTGTTCTCTACCAGATTCATGGTATAGCTCGGTTATTACAATAGGTAGTAATGCAACTACCTTGCAGTTTGATGAAATAGCCTCATCCTTACTGACAGAGGAGATGAGATGGAAAAATATGGAGAGCCAGAATGGTGATGCCTTGTCTGTACGAGAACGGTCCCAGAACAGAAATAAAAATAAGTCATCAAGTGGGGGATCTAAATCTCCAAGAAAACCCGTAAAGGTGTGTTGGAAATGCAGAAGGAAAGGTGGAGAAATACAAAGAAAGGTTGGTAGCAAAAGGTTATTCCCAAGTGTTGGGAATTGATTTTGGTGATATTTTTTCTCCTATTGCCAAGGTAGCTTCTATTAGATTACTTTTATCTATTGTTGTTGCTTTTTATTTTGAGGTAGAACAAATGGATGTGAAGACATCATTTCTTCATGGGGATTTGGAAGAGGAGATATACATGAAGCAACCTAAAGGCTTTTCAGTGAAGGGTAAGAAAGAACTAGTATGAAAGTTAAAAAAGTCTCCGTATGGGTTAAAACAACCACCAAGGATGTGGTATCAGAAATTTGATACATTTATATGGGGACTTGGCTTCACCAAAAGCAAAGTAGATCATTGTATGTATTTTAAATTAATTGGTGACCATGTTATTTATCTGGTCTTGTATGTGGATGATATGTTGTTGGTTGGAAATGACAAAGAAATTATCAAGGATTTTGAAGACCCAATTGTCCTCCAAATTCGACATGAAAGATCTTGGTGCTACAAACTATATTTTCTCATGGAAATTAAAAGAGATCGGGCAAAGCGGAAGCTTTGGTTAAACCAAAGGAAGTATGTCAAGACAATACTGCAGAGGTTTAATATGCAGGATAGTAAACCGATGAAGGTTCCTATTCCTGTAGGTGTAAAGTTATATGTTGAATAGTGTCCCAAGACACAAGAAGAGGAAGAGGACATGTCCTGTGTTCCATATGCAACTGCAGTCGGTAACCTGATGTATGCGATGGTATGTACTAGACAAAACATTGCACATGTAGTACGAGTATTGAGCAAGTTTATGTCAAAACCAGGGAAGGATCATTGGACAACAGTGAAGCGAGTTTTCAGGTATTTGTGTGGCAGTAGTGATTATGGTTGGTGCTACCAAGGAAGACTGGGATTGGACAAAGTTTTAGAAATCCGTGGCTTTGTTGATGCAGACTGGGTTGGAGATCTGGATCAGAGAAGATCTACAAGTGGGTATGTGTTTAACATATTTGGAGGTGCAGCCAGTTGGATGAGTAAGAAACAATCTGTAGTGGCACTACCAACTACAAAGGTGGAATACATGGTAGCCACTCATGCAAGCAAGGAAGAAGTTTGGTTGCAAATATTGTGTTCAAGTATGACGTTAGTACAGGGAACTATAAGGATATATTGTGATAGCCAAAGTGAAATTTGATTGGAAAAGAACCCTGCTTATCATTCAAAGAGAAAGAAAATTGATGTTCAATATCACTTTGTGAGGGATATGATAGAAGACAAAAAGGTGTTGCTGGTAAAGGTGGACACTTTGAATAATACTGTAGATGCATTGAAAAAATCTGTGAGCTCTGAGAAGTTCTCTTGGTGTAGAGAAACAATGGGCATTGTAGGGCTAGATAACTGACCAAGCTCTCCTGTGGCCCTTGTGGAAAGAAAATAACACAACCCAACAAATGTTTATAAGTTAAATGTAAAAGGAAAAGAATGTATTATTTTTTCTTTATGGATATATTCTACATACACAACAAATTGAGAGTAAATTAAGAAGAGAAGAAGTAGACATAATATGTAGAATTTAATTAGGGTTTAGGGGTTAGGGGCTTAACATTTAGGGATACAAGGTGTAAGGGGTTAATTTTTTAGTGATTTAAAGGTTAATAATGGAATATTAAGGTTAGTATTTTAAAGGTTAAAACCCAATATTTTGAGTAGAGGAATTGCATTGGATGGTATAACAAGGGTTATGGTAGGAATTTAGAGCATTTGCATAATTCCAACTACTCTCATTAAAAATATTCATCACATTTTTTTCTAAATATGGGAAGTAGAAAGGCTATGAAACTTCTTGCTTGATATTCAATATTCAGTGAGATCCCCCTTTTCATTTAGATTACAATAGGTGTGAGCACGTTGTTAGAAATCTTGAACATATGAGACATATAAATGATTCTCTTAAGTTGTGCTCCCTTGATCCGCTATACTCCTTCCAGTGAAGAGGATTGGATAAAGGAACCTTTCTTTATCTATTTAAATTAATATGGAAAAAAGGGTTCCAACATGCACTTTCAAGTCATGAGACCCAGTGCTACATGGAAGTGGTTGGTTGGTCCACATATGTACTAGTGGGGTTGCCTTAGCCTCTCCACTGTCTCAACTTGCTTCCATGTGCATCATTAATTTAATGGATTCAAACATCCACACATTCCTACACTTGTCTAACACCACCTTACCCACAACATGCACTTTGTTCTCATGTCCCTTTTTTTTTCAATACGTGTGTTCCCCTCTTACTAGGGGATTAGTATTTTACTTTTCTCACAACTTGAATGATACCCATTTTTTATTATTCATTAAACATAGAGTCATAAAGCAAGTGGACCTTTACCTGGTTTCCATTTTCTCCATTAATTTCCTTTCCGTTTGTGGCCCTTCCACTTTGCTAGGAAAATTAACCATGCTTTCTTTGTTGACGTGTAGGTCCTTTCCTCAATGCAGTGGAATGAACCCTCAAAACCCTTTTTTTTAGCACATCACCACCAATTATATGACCCTTTGCCCAAAATTCATGTACTTAAACACATTATATATTTTCCTTTTTCTTCTATGTGCTCAAATATTTCATTTCCCCCAATCTGTAATTGTTTCATCCATTTTATGCATTTACTTATTGAATGCTCACTAGAATTTCCTCTTACTTTTATCTTCAGTCCATGACTTTTCTTTTTGTTTGACTATGATGACTTTCGGGGTCCTTCATTTAGATTTGTGATCCTCCTTCGTGGCATTAGTTGAAATAAACAAAGCATCATGGGACCTTCAACCAATGGCATACTTAGCCACTTCTCCTTTTACAAGCATGCATATTCAACTGTCATGGAGCTCATAAATTTTAATTAGACTACCTAACTTTCTTGTTCATGTTGCATTATATCTCACATTGCTCTTAAATTTGTTGACCACAAGCCACCTACTTTTTATTAAGAAATATCCATGAGAAATGAACTCTTTGCTCAGTGGGATAATTAATTTATACCTCTCATTGTCATATTTTGCTTAGTGGCTTGTCTTCCCCTTGCTTGGGAACCTAAAAATATATGTGCTCAACAACCCATCCTTTCTCACCCACTAAGTGCAAACTTTGTGTACCTGGTGAGTAAGGGCACTAAACACATAACCTTTGCTCCATGCCTTATACTTACCACTTTCCTCTATTTTTCTTCCAACACTTTCTTGCAGTTCACACCTTTTTCTATGATTTACTTGAACCTAGGGATTTTACCACAGATACGAGGGGAAAGAACTCATTCATTTTTCTTTGCCATTAAGGATTTTAACCTAAGAATAATTTTATGCCAATCTAGGGTCCATTAATGCTAACCAATTCAAAGGTCATTGGGCATTCCTTATTTTTGTGTGTTGTTATTGAGGAAAAGACCAATGGATAATGAATTCTATTGAACATGGGGATTTAAAATGTAGGAGACAAATTCAAGCACTAACACATCATCCTATTCAATAATTAGATCAACAATGTGTATTTCATCTTTGCATTAGTGTGCAATATATTTCATGTAATGGAGTATCTCAACCACATATTTCATCCTATTGTGCATTTCATTGCATAATGAAGATATAATTCTAGTTAAATACAATATCACTAGGAAAATAAATTACACTGGAGAATAATAGGTTCTCCTGCTGTCAAGAATAAATCATCAACATACAATACCAAAATCAAAAGCATACCTTTGATTTTCTTGAAGTAGATGTTTGGGTTTGCATTGCTTCTTATGAAACCAAGCTTGGTCAGGTAGCTATCAATGTGAGCATACCAATCTCTTGGTGCTTGCTTCAGCCCACATAAGGATTTCTTCAGCCTGCATACATGAGTTTCCCTGTCATGCTCTTCAAAGCCTTGTGGTTGTTCCACAAATACCTCTTCCTTGAGGAATCCATGAAAGAAATCAATTTTCACATCCATTTGGTGAGAGGAACCTCTAGCTACAAATATAGCCTTTTATTTTTCAACACTACCATCTACACCATGTTTAATCTTAAACAATAATTTGGAAGTGACAAAATATTTACCTTGAGGCCTAGGAACTAGTTCCTAGACATCATTTTGGAAAATGGACTCATTTTCTTTAGTTATGGAATCTTTCCAAAAAAATTATTTTACAGATTCTTCAAAGGTGCATGGTTCTTCCTGAATGATGTTGCTCATGGAAGCAACATACCCTTAAAAATAACTTTACTTCTTACTTTCTCTTAATGTTTCTCTTGGGGAAACATGTTGTTTAACATATTGCAAGGTATCTCACAACCAAAGTGGTTTGTTTCTAGTAGGAGGATTATGTGGTGGAGGATCTAGGGGATCCATGGAACCCATTGGATTATCAACAAGATAATTCTCAGGTTTTGTGATATAAATGTTGGGAAAACTTTTTAATAATATGCAAGCTCCCTTATTAGAATTTTAAAAATGTGTTTAGGATCGTCTCAATTTAACCAAAATGTGAAGGATTATGTTTCAAATGTTGAATGTCTTTTATGAGAATTTTATGATAGTAATTAGTTGTTTAAAACACATATTCATTAAGTAAATTTTACAGAAGTAAAACAAAGTAAACTTATAACACAAAGCTGATAAAGGAGTTCACCCCTCCTGGGCTACATCTCCTTGGACCTACTTCAATGGCTAGGCCCTCTTTGGATCAATTGTCAATTCTTTGATTACATGCACCTGAAATTCTCCAATGGCTTTGCAACCTACTCCATTAAATTCATAAGACCCAAGAACCCCAAAAATGACTATCCAAGCTCTGTAATTGGACATCATCTGATCTAGGCTTGACCTCCTCTCTTAATGGCCCTAGGCTTCCTTAAAATTCAACGTAGAAAATTCGGATACAGAAGTGTATTTTTGCCTCTGCAAGCTATTACATTGTATTAAGAGCATCCAAATCATCTAGGAATGACTCTTTCTGAGCCAAAATTGGTCAAAAATTGAAGAAGTTATGGTCTCTTCAATTTTCCCTAGGAAAACTCCACCAAATCTAGAGAAACTCTAGTTAACCCTGCCAAATTTGGAGTAGTGGCAGATTTTTCGGACCCGAAAAAACTACCACCAACTTAATCCATATTTAATTAACGAATAAACATGGGTTAATTAATTCTAATCCGCACTTAGCGCGTTAAACTCACAGTTAATGTTGGAGCATTCACATGTTGGAAGTTACCTCAACGGTCAGGCTCACATGACGGTTACGTAATTGCTAGCGGTTAATGTTAGTGAATTCACATGATGGCGATTACCCCAGCGGTTAGGCTCCCCTGATGGTTATGTAACTTCTAGCGGTTAATGTTAGCACATTCACATGTTGTCAATTAAGGTTAGCGCCCACCTCCCAAACTTATCGGTGTTAACGTTTAAATAAAACCTCAAGCCCTTAGTGGTTAAGTCATAAGGTGTGGCATAGTGGTGGACTATGGGGCTTGTGAGGGTGAGGTCGCAAGTTCAACTCCACCGACTTGGAAATAAAATTTTACCCGACCTTTGAGAGGGCACATGGCAGCCTCCGGGCTTGCTACATGTCAGCCTCTCATTGGTCCACCCAAAATTCTCTAGACCAATAATATGCCGACATTTTTCAAATCCTGATTGAGCCACCTATGGGAATATTTTGGGAATATTCTAAGGAATATTCCTTGGACTATTATATTTTTCTAACTAGGCTATACAGATGCCTAGTCAGCATCCCAATCAGCTTGTACCCAAAATTTGCATGTTTGACAAAATGGACAACAGGCTTTATCTTTCTCATACGAACTCCATTTTGAGTGAAATGAATTGCGTTGGGATCGTATCATTGAGATAGGCGTGGTCATTCATTTTTTGGGTGATTCCAAGCACTTTTATTTTTGAGCAAATTTTTTCCCCTAATCTAGATTCCAATTACTCCTTCCCATTGACAAGATTTTGGACCCACAAAAGTTGATTATGATGAATACTCTTCTCCTTCCCAAGTTCTATCAATTTATTCTACTTGGAAAAATATCCATGAAAAACACTTGGGTTCACTAACATGCCTTGCCTTGCAAATGGCTTGGCACTTCAACCAATGTTCTCCTTTTTTTGTTGACCCAATCCAATGCTTGTTAGCTGCTTGTTGATTAAACACCATACTATACCAAAACGATCTCTCAGTGCTTGGAAAGCTGACTGATGGTCTTCCCACTGAGAACCATGTTCCTCCTTTGCAACACATGCATTCGATGCAAGATTTTCCTTGGAAACCACTTTTCCAAGTTGATCCCATCTGAGTGAACTATAGTAATGAGTTACAATATCAGTAATAACAAGAAAAGAAACTACCAGTATTTTACCTCCATTGTTCCAAATTCCAAATCTGGAAGAATGCATTCGCCATCTCTTTCGCTTCTTAGTGTCAACACATCAAATCACATTGTAGACCATTTGATGTTTTACAAGGGCTGCAATTTTTGTTTTCATTTTTGTCCACTTTCACTTCTTGATTCCATCATCATCTAGTATTAATATGTTTCTCATGTCATGACTTGAGAATGAAAGCTAATCATGAGCCTCTTGCTCAAGCGTGGACCTTCCAAAATCTTGTGACATCTTGTCACAAGAAATACCATTAACCTTGAAAAACACTCATGCAAGAATATAACTTGACGACCTCTTCCTTTTTCTTCTTCAAAGAAACAAATGTCATATTATGTGAATATTGCCACGTACTCTTTCATATTGGTGTATAAACCATCGACTAAACACAAGTCGATAAAACATGCTTCTTCAAACAATTGACCTTCAAGTCAAGCAAATGCGTGTACAACAACTTGATGATTTATAACAAGAATTCCACATTCTCATGGAACAATTTGTCATATCTCCCTTTCATATTTGGAAACAAAATCAACTCTTCCAAGTCGATATAACATACATGTAACAATCAATCGACCACACAAGTCGACACTCATGCATGTGCAAATGATCAACATTCTCAAGTTGACAACATACATGTTAACAAAGCAATCAACCAACACAAGTCAATCACTCATGCATGTTCAAGTACAATGAAACCATTAAAAATTTCACTGTTCACACATACAAGTGCATGTATAACAATTCTCAACTCTCTCATAAGTACAATCAGAAGTACAAGAATCCCATTGGTATGTATGAGTACTTAAAGAGCTGAAATGACCAAATTTGTTGCAATAAAGTGAGTCAACATACTCCACTTTCGAACACCTTCCTAGCGTAAACATGCAAGTTCAATAATGCAACATGCATGCAAAGTTGTAGTTACAAATTTCCATATTTGCTACATCTAAGTGAGTCAACATAACTCTACTTTTCCAACATCTTGCTTCATTAAATATGCAGCATAATTTCAAGAAAATAAATGAATCCAAATAACAAGGAAATGCATCAATAAGGTAAGATTTGCATCAATTATCAAAATAAATGCAAGGCCTTAATTGGTTAAGAAATCTAACCATCTCTTTCCAAACCATTTCAATGGTGCTTTTTTCAGTTGCACTTCATCATGTGTATCATCTTGACCCATGTCAATTATGGAATCCTCTTTTCCATTCTTGCCAAAATCTCTCTCCACCTTCTTCAAATGTCATGGATGACTTGTTGGATGCAAAGTCTAACACTTGTCTACAAGATGACCCTGCTTATGGCAATGAGTGCAAAATAATTGCATCTTTTCAAGATGGTTTCCATTATCCAATGGACCTTTGGATTTCTATATCTTTTGTTTTAAATTTTCTTGTGTATGGCTATCCTCTTCCAACACCTCGAAATAGTATGTTTATTCAAAACACAAAAGGAACATGTAAATTTTCTCCAAATCTTATGTGAAGATTTACCATGTTTATCATAATCAAAAGAAACTTGATTAAAGGCAGATTTATACCTTGCACATTCACCTTTGTCATCTTCTTGAGGAGGTGAATTTGATTAGGTAGTGGCTCTATTTGGAATACCAACAATGGTTTCAATGACCTTAGAGCTTTCAACGTCCTCTTGTTTTCCATTTCCACTAGTTGGATGCTTATGAGCATCTTCACGCAAAGTGGGTATAAAACTTTTGCATTCCTCGTGAATAAAAACTTCAAAAGCTTGAGGTAATGAACATGTAATGAAGATCCTTCTTGGACCACCTTTATGTTCCTCCTTGGCTTTGGATTATTCTCCATCATGTTTTCCATAACCAAGACCCAAATACCTAGGCCTTTCCTAAAGAACAATTGGCTCAGCTATGCCTTCTGCATGTTTACCTAACCCTTTACCTTCATATCCCATATTCATTAATAATTTGGACCATATTCCTTTAGTGTGTCTTTCAAAAGCACCAAAACATTCATTTTGAGAGGAAATTGAAGATAAACTTGAATTTCTTACCTCATTTTCATGCACATACTTGGCTAGGTTTCCTTGGCATCATGGAGTTGAATCTCCATCTCATGCCTCTTTTCAAGAAGCTCTTGCTTCTCCTCCTTCATGGCCATCAAATCCTCTTGAAGTATAGTGTTCTCCTTCCCATCTTCATTCATCTCTTGCACCATATCTCTCATGATGATAAGCTCTTGTAACATCTCTAAATCAAAGAGTATTTCTCAGGAAGATGGATTAAAAACATCACTTGTTGAAGTTTTCATCACACTTGTAATGCATCAAAAATCTTCACAAAGCTTCAAAAAGTTTCTCAACAAAGAAGCATCTCAGACCATCTCCCTTCTTCAGGTTACACACATAAACTTGCACACAGTTAAATTATCTTTGCACAAATGCAAAACCAATAGCTAATTTTCTAGCTAACCTTGGCAAACCATCTCAGGGTTAAAATGAGTTAACAGTGCTCTGATACCAACTTGATCTAAATGTTGGGAAAACTTGTTAATTCTATGCAAGCTCCCTCATCAGTATTAAAAAAATGTGTTTATGATTGTCTCAATTTAACCAAAATGTGAAGGATTATGTGTCAAGTGTTGAGTGTCTTTTATGAGAATTTTATGAGATTAATTAGTTTTTTAAAACACATATTCAACAAGTAAATTGTAGAGAAGTAAAAGACAACAAACTCATAACACAAATTTGATAAAGGATTTCACCCCTCCTGGGCTACATCTCCTTGGACCTGCTTCAATGGTTAGGCCCTCTTTGGATTAATGGTCAATTCTCTGATTACATGCACCTGCAGTGCTCCAATGGCTTTGCAACCTGCTCCATTGGATTCATAAGACCCAAAAACCCCAAAAATTACTATCCAAGCTCTGCAATTGGACTTCAACTGATCTAGGCTTGACCTCCTCTCCTGGTGGCCCTAGGCTTCCTTAAACTTCAACGTAGAAAAATTGCATACAGAAGTAAATTACTGCCTTTTCAAACTGTTCCATTGTGTTAAGAGCATCCAAATCATCTAGGAATGGCTCTTTTTGAGCCAGAATTGGTTGAAATTTGAAGAAGTTATGGTATTTTCAGTTTTCCCTAGGAAAGCTCCACCAAATTTGGGGAAACTCTAGTTAACCCTGCCAAATTTGGAGTAGTGCTGGATTTGTCAAACCCACCAAAACTACCACCAACTTAATCTGCAGTTAATTAAGGGATAAACATGGGTTAATTAATGCTAATCTACATTTAGTGCGTTAAACTCACACTTAATGTTGGAGTGTTCACATGCTAGAAGTTACCACAACGGTTAGGCTCCCCTAGCGGTTACGTAACTGCTAGCGGTTAATGTTAGTGCATTCACATGCTAGCGGTTAGGGTTAGAGCCCACCTCCAAAACTTGTCGGCATTAACATTTAAATAAAACTTCAAGCCCTTAGTGGTTAAGTCATAAGGTGTGGCATAGTAGTGGAGCATGGGGCTTTTGTGAGCGAGGTCGCGGGTTGAACTCCGTCAACCTGCAAATAAACTTTTACACGACCTTTGAGAGGGCATGTGGCGGCCTTCAGGCTTGCCACATGTGAGTCTCTCATTGGTCCACCCAAAATGCTCTAGACCAATAATATGTCGACATTTGTCAAATCCTGATTGAGCCACCTGTGGGAATATTTTGGGAATATTCCTTGGAATATTTTTTTTGCTGACTGGGTTGTACGGATGCCTAGTCAGCATCCAAATCAGCCTATACCAAAAATTTGCTTGTTTGACAAAATGGACATCAGGCTCTATCTTTCTCGTACAAACTCTGTTTTGAGTGAAACAAGTTGCATTGGAATCATATCACTGAGATGGGCATGGTCATTCAGTTTTTGAGAAATTCTGAGCACTTTGATTTTTGAGCAAATTTTTGCCCCTAATCTAGATTCTAATCATTTTAGTTTATACTAAGATGCAGGCCCTTTTTTATTAACAACTTTTCTTTCCACAGTGGTAGGAGAAGGGAGTCTCTTGATTTTCTAAGAGTTGAATCTTTATCAAATGTTACATCTCTAATAAACTCTATAGTTCTTTGACCAGGTACATAAATTCTATAAGATTTTGAATTATCACAATAACCAACAAATGTACATTTCTTACATGAAGCTTCCATTTTTTTCCTTTTATCTTTTGGCACATGGAAGTACACAGGACAACAAAATATTCTCAAATGACTCACCTCGGGCCTTTTACCAGTGAAAAATTCTTCAGGAATTTTATTGTCTAAGGCATGATGAGGATTTTTTTTTTTGCACATAAACAACAAGTATTTGCAGTGTATGCCCACAAAAACTTTAGTAGATTTTTATCATGAAACATGGCTCTGACTGCTTCCATAATCATTCTATTCTTCCTCTTAGCCACACCATTATGTTGTGGATTGTATGACACATTGGTTTCTTTCTTTATTCTGGCTTCTTTACAAAGATCATTAAAATCGTTGGAGGTGAACTCTCCCCCATTATCATATCTGAAAGCTTTGATCAAATTTCCAATTTGATTTTCAATCAAAGCCTTGAAATATCTGAACGTGTCAAATTATTCCTCTTTCTTTTCAAAAATAATATCGATGTCTTGCAAGAAAATTCATAAACAAATATTATGAAATACAAGTAGCCACCAAGAGAAGTAGCATGCATAGTTCCACATAAATCAGAATGTATGAGTTGAAGTACCTCACTAGCTTTTATTCTGATTGAAGGGAATGGTCCCTTTATATGTTTTCCACTTGCACATCCTTGGAAAACTCCTTATGATCCATTCTGATCTTAGGCATTCCATAAGTCATCTTTCTTACATGAGGTAAGGCTTTATAGTGTAGGTGAGCAAATATTTTGTGCCATAGCTCATACTGAAGATTGGTATCATGGATTAGTGCATGAATGAGTTTACCTTTAACTTTGTAAATCCCTTCACATCTTCATCCAAGAGTGAAGGACTCCCTCATACTTAAGTTCAAAGGCTAGGTTAGAACTTTTCCATTAATAAAAGTAAATTTCATTGCTTTCTCTTCTAGAGAAGATATGGATACAAGATTCCTTTTCAAACTAGGTACATACAAATTTCTTGCAGAAAAATAGATTTTCCATCATCTAACTGAAATGAAATTGAACCATAACCTTTAACATGGTGAGTATAATTATCTCCAAGGATAACATTTAAATTAGTATCCCTCTCAACTAGATTAGAGAGTCCTTCTTTGTAACCAGTAAAATGTTTAGAAGCACCACTATTAACTAACCAGCGATCAATGGAATCTGCAAAAGAAAAACTAGAAAGAGCATAAACAAAAAAGCATTATGATTGAGTTTCCACTGCATTATTTATATGCCATGGATTTCTTGCCTTCTTAAGATGCCTTTTTCTTTGATTTTTAGAAGTTTCTTTTCTATAATCAGATTTGTTTTTGAATCTAGGTTCTCTTCTTCTTTATTTACAATCACTAGCAAAGTGACCATGCTCTTGATAGTTAAGGCATCTAACTTTTGACATGTCTATATTCCCTTGATTTGATTTGAAATAAAATTTATTTTATTACCTTTCTTTCTCTTGTCATAGGCTAAAAATACAGTAAGCTCTCCTTCTTTATGATGTGAAATTCTCTCTCTAGAGATCATTCTGGCCTCGTTTTGGATACCCTTTCCTAAGAGCTCATCAAATGTGGGAATAATGTTGATATTGTTGATGGTGGTGATAAAATTCTCTCAAATAAGAGAAAGGCCTCTAAATGCAATAACCACCATTTCTTTGTTGGGTACAACTTCACCATACGTTGACAGTTGATTCCTAATTTTGGTTATTCTCAGGAAGTATGCCTGAACCGACTTTCCTATGCTCATATTGATGTCCTTTAGCTGCTTCTTCAAGGCAATAATTGGATTCAAGTTACTAATTTCAAACATGTCAACTAGTTTGCCATACATTTCTTTACATTTCTTGATACTAGAACGAGACTATCACTAAGTTAATCAAGGATAATTTTTCTAGCTTTCATTTCACCCTTTTTATGTTTGGATTTGACAACAACACTTGAATTCTCTAGTGGATCAGATACGGTGTCTTCAACATACTCCAAACCTTTGTGTTATTGAAGAGCGATATCTAGCCTTGCTTTCCATGGAAAAAAGTCTGAAGAATCATTCAAATTCCCATTTACATTGAAGTAACACGAATTCATTTTGATACAAAAAAAAAAAAAAAAAAAAAAAAAACTCTAGCAAAAAGTAGCGTTTCTTTAGGTGATCTCTCATCTCCTTGGACTTGTCTTCACCAAGGCTCTGATACCATGTTAAAGCATCAAAGTTATATTCATAAATTTAAAAATTCTTTGCAAAAACTTGAAATTTCTATGCAGGAAAATAAATGTACTTTGCATAAAATTGAATGTGCTTTGTAGAAAACTGAATGGAACTGAATGTACTTTGTAGAAAGTTGAATGTACTTTGTAGAAAATTGAGTGTACTTTTCGAAAAAAATGAATGTGTTTTACAAAAAATTGAATGTTCTATGATGTTACAATTACTTAGAATGCAGATTTCTTCTTCAAAACTTTTCAGGTCAACAATTGTAGATAGAACATAAACTTAAGGATCATCTGAAGGAAACCAAGCAAAAATATGAGACACTGAGATTTTGGTCCAATGACCAGGGAAAAACCCCTCAAGGGGGAAAACCCAAATCATTCTTCTTCTATTAGATTTCTTCAATTGTTCAACAAAGAACAATGTAAACTTTGAAATGGGAACTTTGGCCAAAAAAAACCCATAAAAACATCAAAAACAGTGTTAAAAACGAAAAGTGTTGATGCCGGAATAACACCTTTTTTTTTTCTAGGGTAAACTTTCAACATGTTTTAAAAATGGCGGTGAAAACCAATTTTTTGTGCAAAAATTGTCCAAAAAACACCCTCAAAACAAAAAGTGTTGATGCTGGGATAACACTTTTTTTTTCAAGGGTAAAATTTCAACATTTCGAAATAATGGCGTAAAAGATTTTATCATGACCCGGAAAGACATTAAAATTTATAAAAAATAATGAAAACATAAGAAAAAAAGACAATTAAAAGCACAAAAAAAAAATTAAAAATTAAAAATAACAACATTAATTAAAATATATACTAAAAATAAATGGTGAAATAAACAAATATATAAAAAAACAAAAAAAATCAAACATAAAAAATATAAATAAAAAGTCAATCATAAAAAAAAAAAAAAAAGTTAACGATAAGAAT
>APFE030001477.1:47166-58894 GCA_000404065.3 Pinus taeda | reverse complement strand
TAAAAAAAAAAGAAAAATAAAACAACTTGAAAATTCGTTAAGTAATCATAATTTAAAAAAAAATGGACATAATAGATTTTAAAGTGTGAAAAATAAGTCCTCTAAGAAAAAGGTATGCTACATCAACACGTTTCAAAATCAGCATCAAAATCACTAACATTTAAAAACAAATATTTATATTTGATATATAAGAAAAATTAAAGTGTCAAAAATATGCTCCCAAAAAAAGAAGTGTATTTTGCATCACCACCTTTCAAAATCGGGTCACGTTTTTACTACCCCTATGAAACGGATAATCATAAAGTGCCAAAAACTATGCTCTAAAAAAAATATGTGTGTTTTGCATCGCCCCTTTTCAAAATCGGGTCAATTTTTTGCTATCTCTACAAAACAAGTAACAGTATCAGTTCCTGTTTCAAAGTTTACGTTGTTAAAGTACATAAAGAAAAAGCGAATGAGAATAAATAAAGTCACCAATGTTCGATCAACTTGTAGTTGAAGTGCACTTACTCTTTGCTCGAAGATATCCTCCTTTTCTTTATCAGATCATGTCCTTCACACTTGCTCTAGCTCTTCCCTTACTCTTGATATTCACCATCTCTCACACTTCTCTTACACACACTCAACACTTTCTCTCCTTCTTCACAATGAACATGCTAATATCAACCCTCACTTGCTCTTGCTTAAAATATGAGAAATGAGAGGAGTTACAAAATAAATTCATGCCTTGAGATAATAATAAGAGAATCAAATTCCATGAGGGAGGAGCTACTTGAGGAGAAGTGTAACTCATCACAAGAATAAAGAGAAAGATACACTTGTCTTAAGGAGTTACAATTCGAATTAAGGAGAGAGAGATTTACACTTAGACATGAGAGAATATTTGGTGAGAGTTACAAATCGAATTGAATGAGGGAGTTACAAGTACATTTAATGTAGAGTTACACTTTTGCCATACATTGAATTAGTGAGGAAGAGTTACATTCTCTTAAGTGTGGAGTTACTATTTTATTCCAAGAGAGATCTTTGATTTTCCGAGTAAGAGATTCTCAATTTAATTTACATATTCTGTGAGAGAATTTGTTTTTATTAATCTATTAAAGGTGAATGACTTCAGACTATTTTATAAATAATAGTATAATAATAATAATAATACTAGTTAGGATAAAAATATTAATTCTTGAATTGTGTAATCATGATTAATTTGATTTTAAATTGGATTCCATATGTGGAGATCACCCTTCATCATTTAGACATGACTTTCTACTTTTGGAAAGTCACTTCCAAATTGAGATGTGACTTACTATTTTTGGAAAGTCATATTAGAATTCTCACAAATGAAATTTAATTGTAGGTGGTTCAACCATAACTGAAATGTATGATTTATTCTAAGAAAAATTCATCCCTGAGCTACCAAATTTTAACATCTAGGTCAATAGTAAGATCAATACCATAAAAAATAGTCATTTAAGGCCTCAAAATGGATCCTGAAGTTTTTCACCCAAAATTTTTGAAACTCGGACCACTACTAAAAAGACCTTGCAAGATGATTCCTCCAATATTTCCACTCTAAAAGCAACGAGATGGATGAAAAGTAATATATTGATCTAATTCAAATCAACTGGAGTTTTCAAAATTCTCACTCAAGTAGTCATGTGTAGTGTGCTTTCATGGGCCTTAGCCAAACACAAATTCTTAAGCTTACGAAACTCTATTATGCAACCAACTCACAAATAGATAGATCAACGACTTAAAAATATCTTCTTCAAGGGGTTGATTTCCTTTACATTACATAAATGGATACAAATGACAAGACCTCTTTTATATATATAAGAGTCTAAGGGGTTTGTTGTAGCAGCTGCAACACCCTCCAAAATTTTGGCATGTACTCAAATTTCGGAACTTACTGTGGATCTTGTGATCGATCATTCCTTAATCACTTATTGGTAAGATGATGATCTCAAGCTTCCCTCTTCGATCTTAATATTTATTCACGCTTTTATCTTTATATAGTATGTGTTATCTTTGGGCAAAGGATTACCTGTCATGCAAAGGAAAGTTTGTTTTGCTTCAAGGGGAAAACTTTGTAAGAATGGGTTGTCCTCACCACATAGACATGTTTCACACTCAAATCACACACTAACTGTACAATGCGCAGAAAGCCCAACCTCCCTTACCATTCAAAACTGCTCAATGGATTTCCCCTAATATGTTTCCCTTAGTTGGAACCCACTGTCTCTAGAAACTGCACAGTTTTGTCCCTTAGTTACCCAGTCTGCCTTGCATATTGAAACTACACAGATGTGTCTCTTAGTGATCACAAGAATAATGACATGTTAGAGGACTCTCAAGGAGCTGAGGAGGAAGATAAGTAGACCAAGGAACCCAAGGTATGATGCAAGATTGGAATTGCATGAAGACTCCATCCGATGCATAACCCTTTGGATGGTAGGTATGGAAAACAAAGCACATATTTTGAAATTTACCTCTTAGTGTAGTTTGAAGGACTTCTTAGCATTTTCATATCATTTTGTCTTCAATGATATGCATGGTTGCAAGCACTAAAATTTATTCGATGTGATTCCTCTACGTGTCTTGCTCCCTTTCGCTTGCTCAACCGTTTGTCGTCTTTTGGCATGTTGATAGCTTTGTCATGCTTGTGATCTTGTTCTAGTGATTTCGAAGGTTTGCCTTTGTGTGTTTGTGTTGTCCTAGCTATGTGACCATCCATCACACTCACACACAAAGTTCTAAGCACTGTCACGCAAGTGTCCTCACGTCGTCCAAAGCTCTATACCAAGTATCACACTTGTCGCTTTCATCTCTAGACAGTCCCACAGAGGTTCATGCTTTTCTATGTTTTCTGGGTGGTCAGTGTTTCCATGTTTTCGAAGTATGCTAAGTGTGTGATCATAATGGCAAGTCCTCACAAGCTCACTTGCCTCTCACACTTAGCCATTTTCCTTAAAATCTCTCGACGAAACAACCCCACTTCACAGGACCCCCACTGAGCTGCACTGCGTAGTCTTAGCCCTTAGTGGTGTTTCTCTATTACCTAGAACTGCACAGTGCTTGAGGCTGTCCTCCAAGTTAGTTGAACTGTGCAATCCTAGAGGTGAGCAGCCTGTCTTCCTTCCCAAAACTGCTTAGAAACTGCCTGAAGATTGACTGAACCGTGCACTTCGCAAGATCAGTCATTAAAGCCTCCTTCTTGCCTACTAGAACACTAAAATGCACAAATACATGAGCCTTAACTGTGCCCATAAACTTCGTAGAGGTGTCCTCCAATGATCTCCCTTATCTGGGAGTCACTGCTCCTAGAAACTACGCAGAACTATCCTCTCTGGTCTCTTTGTTTCCCTGTCTTGTATTCCCTCAAAAAATTGTGTAGAGGTGTCCCTCAAGGTCCAACCTTGCAGCTACCACTGGTGTCTTGAACTGTGTAATCCTTCCTTCCAGTGGCTTTTGCGTAGTTTTCCCCGACAATGAAGACTATTCCCCAGAGTTCCTCATCCAATCCTGAGTTGCGCTCTGTGCAGACTCAGTGACTAGTCTCCCTCACTGTCACTTGGAACTGTGCAGTGTGCAATTACTATGCGCTCTTCCCAACCTGTCATTTTTCTCAGGCCCAGACCATGGAGAACAATGCATCATGATAGACTAGGAGGTTTTGGATTTGATGTTGTCCCATCCTGAGTAAATTGCAGGAATAGGTACATTGATAAATCATGGCAAGACGAAAAACGAGGTGAAGAAGGAGCACACATGCTAGAAGACTTACTTGCAGCTGGATGGACCAATGAAGTGCACCAAACATCAAGCGAAAGGAACACATGGAAGGAACCATCTCACAAGACCTCACAACATCAAGCCATGTGGAGGAGAAGACAAAGCACACTCGAGAATACATCCATCACTTAGCAGTGCAATAGCTTGACATTGCCGCCACAGCCAACCAGTACATGTCAGTAGTGTCATGTCAAGTTGTGTCATGAGTTTTCAAGGCCACGTCACCACTATGGGCCATATCTATTGTAATTGAATGTAATATAAAGTGTGAGTCTAATGGACGCACACCTAAAGTTAAATCATGTCAGTGGAAAATTCATAGGAAGTTGAACAGTCATGAGGGTAGTCCAAGAGTCACAAGGGTCAAGCATCACCCTTGGTTATATATACCCCCTCATTGTATGAGCAAAGGAATTTTCACCTTGGCTCCTCCCACAAAGCATAGAGAGTCTGCAATCAGTTCTTTGAGGAGCAAGGAGTGGCTCCAATGTCCCACTACTAATACTAGTGGTGTATGGTGTACAGATGTGTCTTGGGACTTTTTCTTAATTCAGAAGCCTTTTAAGGCCAGCACATTTTCTAGCATGTTTTGTAGATGTTTGTAAGACTACTCTTTAAACATTTGTAATGCATGTTTGCTTAACCTGTACTAAGATAGTTGAACTACTTTGGTTGTTTTAGTACTTACTTTATCTAAAATGTGTTGTATTGCTTGTCATTATTACCTTGTCCCGTACGAAATTAGACAAATTTGTCTTGTGTACTGATTATAATGACCATCACATCCATGTGGACTACTCTTTTAGATGGTGTATGAGTTTTCTCTTGTACTTTGGTTTTAACGACTATTGCGTCCGTTGTGGACTATTTTGTTGGATGTTGGATAGACCCTTTTTGGTTTGCGTGTGTCTCTTCCTGGGTGGTACTACTAACTCTCACTTAAAGGCTCACTTTATGCTCCTCCTTTGCAGTAAGAGAACCTTGACATACTTACATTACGCACTCACCAGGCACACTTACCTTGTTGTTTGAAGATACCAGCATAACACTCTCATGTGCTAACAGTTAGAGCCAAGGAAAATCTCTAAGTATATGGAAATCGAGCCTTTATATCGGATGGGACTCCTACACCAAACAGTGTGAGGTCTAGTTGGGACTTGACATTAGGGAGATCCCCTTGGTTGACGGATTTACAGAACTGTCAACAAAATTTCGCTAGAAGGAGGGCCAAACAATAGGTTGTGCTCATAGAGTCTGCTTTGAATCTCTTATTTAAAATGGCTTTTCCTAAAATCATAATCCTGGTGTGTTTTTCAAAAAAGCATAATTGTACCATCCCTGTGAAAGTTATTCATGTCGTATCTAAGTTGAATTTCGATGCTAAGGGTGAACTGTCTTTTCGTATGCATTTCCTTCAAGTTATGACTCTTTGCCACCATCACCAAATAAAGTCCGAAGATGTATGGGCTGACTACTCACCCTCACATTCAAAGATCGTGTGGAATGTTGGTGTCATACATTACCTATTGCTTCTATCAATTCATTCGATTAGGTTGTTGGGATGATGTTGGAAGCTTTCAATAAGTATAGCCAACAGGATGTCTATGAAAAAATATACCGTTTAAGAATGGAGCCTTACGAATCAGTTGAGGACTATGTTGATCGGTTCCTTCACCTTTGTGAAATTCCTAACAAACTTTTGAACTCGGATTTCTTGAGACAAGAGTTTAAACGCTTGGTTCATGTTTCCCAATATGGTGAACCTCATGATTTCCCTTCTTCCCCAACTCTTGTGGATCATGATGCACCTCATATTGCAGAGGAGGAGCCCACCACCCCATTTGTTCCTTGTCCTCCTCCTTTTCTGGTCTCGATGTGGGTGCCCCTTTGCAGTGATCATGAAGCTGAGAAATTTGCACAACATGTCCCCATCCCATCTTCTCATCTGTCTCCCACTTCAATGGAGGACATTCCATAATGGATCAGGAATCCTATAGCGAAGACTCACTCCTCCATTCTGAAAGAGGACGTCATCATTCATAACTCAAGTCTCAAATCTGGTCTGCATCTCTTCCATCCTCTATCATCTACAAGCCATGACTCCTTGTACAATGACTCACTTGATCAATATACTTCACCAACCAGTTGTCTGCATTCTCTTGATTCTCAAGTTGTTGGCTCAAATTGCGATTAAGTGCAAGGTAATCACATTACAAAAGGAGAAGAGCATAAAGGTGAGGATACTATCAATCTTCCCTCTCTATTTCAAAATTGTCTGCATAAAAATAATGAGCTTCCATTCTTGAACGATTCTCAATCTGCTAATCTCAGTGGAACATCATGTACAATCAATTCTTTTAATCAATCCCCAGCCTTGGTTGGTAGTCATCCCAATGATGATAACTCCATGTATGTATGCCATGATGAACACCCAAGCACATCATGTGATATTCCATTTTTTTATGAAGATTTTAATTTAGATATAGAATGCGCTCTAGTCAAATAAGATATCCATATCAAAACTTCCTCTTCACCTCACTTCCTCTTGCGTCCTACTATTCACAACTGATATGTTATTGAATGTTAATTTTCTTGTGCTAATTTCAATTACAGACTTATAAACATGTTTTTGTTCATTGCTTCCTATGCATAAGTTTCCTTAGGTTGTTGGGTGATTGAAATAGGGAAATTGCATCAAGTTTAATGAGACATTCATGAGAAAAATAGCTTAAAAGACAAGTACTGAACAACAGACATTCAAAGCATAGAAAATCATCAAAGAAACACTCTAACACAGTGTTTTGATGGAGTTCACCCCTCCTGGGCTACATCTCCTTGATCTAGCTCCCATGGATTGGACCTTTGTATTAGATAAATATGGAAAAAAATTGTTGTTTGCAAAGCTCTACTACTCCTAATACCTGCACCAATGTGTTTAGAATGCCAAAATTAGCTACGAACAACTATTCTTGGGCTCAATTTGGTCAAAAATTGCTCCAGTTATGACTCGAACAGTTTTTTCCTTGAAAAGCCCCTCCAAAACTGGAATGACTCCAATTAGGGCCGCTAAATTAGGATTTGGCACCAAAAATGTTGGAACCACCAAAATTTTGCCAGTTTAAACTCAGAGTTAACTATAGATTAATTAAAGCTGAAATCAGAATTAGCGCTAATCGTGTGGATAAGCCCAGCCATTTCCGAAACCACTGGCAGTTTCTGCGGAGGGGTCACATGTCATGGTTAGTGTCACATTACCCATCGGGTTAGTTAACCATAACCCTGATCTGTTAACATGTTTCATGCTAACTGTCAGGGTTATGGTCTTGCTGGAGTTGTCGGTTGACATAGATGTTTGCGATTAACAGTGGTCTATTCACATGTGGACTGTAACTGTTGGGGTGACGGTTTATAGAGACGTTATGCTAATTGTTTTCCGATGATTGTTTGGTGTAACTGCAATTACGATCACATGGGAAGGGCTAGCCCCCCCTAATCACCACCCAAAAGTACAATACATTGTAAATATTACCATTGCACTATATAGGTTAAGTCATAACGTAGTGGAGATGTTGGAGAGTCTTGATCTGCAGGTAGGAGGCCATGGGGTTGAACCCTGGTGCCTCCATAATATTTTTATTGAAATGACCTATGCTTAGGGCGTTGGGAGGTGCCACGTGACAGCCTCTGGGCTTGCCACGTGGCATTCACTCATTGGTCCAAAACTAACCAAGACAATTGTGCCACGTCATCAATATGAAACCCAATAAGGATATGCCACTTGTCAAACTATGATTGAATGTTGACCAGAGTTGAACCTGCACAGACACCTTCCATGTCAGTAGTACGGACTACTGACTATGCAGTGACTGTGCATTTTTTTTGCAAATTTCGCATGTTTAGCAAAGTGAACAGAACTCAATAACTTCCTCATACAAACTCATTTTTCAGTGAAACAAGTTGCGTTAGGATCATTTTTCCAAGACAGACGCAGTCATTTAGGTTTCGAGCCATTCTAAGAACTTTTATTTTTGAGCTAAATACTGAGAGCTTGATCAACAACGCATCTACATGTGGTGGACATACTCCATGTTCTCTTGATTCTTCATATGATGATTTATCTCCTCGATTGACACAATGCAGTGAGGCTGTCCATGATAAAATTGAAAACATTTTGATCATAGAGTATCCTTCCCATTTCTTGTCATCCCTTCTTTTGCGTGATTTATTTAAAAGGGACTAAAACCTCAAAGGGATGGTCATATCAGAAGTAGGCTGGAACATTGACAAGACAAGACACATGGTAGCATATCGGGACCTCGAAGCTTAGAGATTTCGGAGATCGGGACCTCGTAAATTCTTAACAAAGCAATTCTTTAAATAGAGTCAAAGTTGTGAGGAGAAGGATTAACAAAGGAAATTATTGAAAAACCAAGAACCGATGGACCCTTTCTCTCTCCTCTAATAGACACATGGCATTAGTTGATTGGCCCCTCAAGAGCTGACGAGGCAGATGATATCAACATGATGTTATTGTACGGTGAACATGTGGTAGTGAGATTTGACATTTTCAGTGGCTTAATGGGGAAAATCTAGGTGACACGTCTCACCATTGAGGAGGCACCACATGGAGTGGTAACGTCAGCATGACGTCATCTCGGAGGTTAGCATATTGGAGGTTGGATTTTTTAACTCATTTCTAATTGGTTTATAGAAAAGTTATGATCTAATAAAGGGGCTCCAATGTGGACTGACACATGGTTGTGGGAAATCCAAAGGACCAAGGGCACAGAGAAGGCCTAAGCACCTAAGTGCTATGTGATGTTTCATGGAGAGTATTTCAAAGGTTGGAATTTCAAGGAATCCTCTAATTGAATTATGAGAAATCTCTAATATGCAGGAGGTCCGAAGTGTTGGCGCTTGGTCAAGAAAACCCAAAGAACCATGGATGGAAGAGAAAATACAAAGGTAGATAAACCCCCTATAGGATCTTAAAGTCTTAACACCTAAAATCTAAGTCGTTGGTCACAACGCCCAGTCTCGTGGAGGAAAAGTAAGAAAGGGCCAAGCAAAAGGATCTTGGAAACTCGCAAGCTCATAACATCACTTGAATAAAATTACGAGATTTGAGGGCTCCGATATTGCAGCATCTAAGGGATAAGTAGGCAGTCTCAAGCAGCAGTCATATGAGAAAGAAAATGATAAGGGGGCTAAGCACTAAGGAGCTAATGGTGTCAGAATTTTGTGATTTTGTAATGTTATTTTATTATAAGTTACAATGAGATATGGCTCTGATACAACTATACAGAGTGTTAAAGGATGAATGGGTCGGCAACTGCTAAGTAATTGTGTGCAAAGAATTTGGTTGATGAAGTTAATGGAAACTATTGAAATCGCTTGGTTAGGGCAATGAGGACAACGATTCTCAGGGAAAGAATTGTTGGGTTGTTCTAATATTGGAATAAATTCAACTATGATTTCCCATGCATGCATTATAAACTTAAATAAGAAATAGAGAAGTGATGTTGTGGTACAGTCAAGCTCTATGAACCTTTAAAAAGCATGAGGAGTATCATTAGAGTGTGTAGGTGGACTGAGATTAAATTCTCATCATGGAAGATCACACAAAGGGTTGGTGAAGTGCTCAAGAACCCATCCTCATGTTTAATGCAATGATAGAACTCAAGCGGCATACGCAATAGCAGTATGGACGTATCATACAGAGGTACACTCGAGCATTGTGGAAACATGCAGCATTGTTGAAACATGCAGCATTGTGTAGAGTGCAACAGAGGATCAAATACATTGATTTTCATCAAGAAAAGTGGGGGAAGAGAGTATTTTTGTATGTGCTTAAGAGTGTAGAGCAGATCGTGTGAGAGGTGTGAAACTGGCCCAAGTGTTGAACTGGAGTAGAGTGTTTTAGAGAGCCTATGGAATAGAAGGAAAAGTGCAAAGGATAGGTTGTTGTTGTGTGAGGTCGAGAGAGCATGTGGAATAGTGAAGGACCAAGAGAATAAGTTGATTGTAGTAAACTAAATTGGTATTGTTCTGTATTTGTATTTGCCTCTGTTTTTAGTTTGAAAATTATATGAAAAGTAGAACAGTGGCTAGAGCAGGTGGTGGCCTGAATTCATAAGAGGTTGGTGCCTCTTGACAAGTAGGTGCTTGCTATCCTAAGGGGGGCAGTGTCTCATGTGAGTGAGTTCTCAAAAACAAACTGATGTAATTAAGTAGGTGCTTAATTTACATCATAACAAGAAATGAATTGGTGGTTTTATCCCTTTGGGTTTCCATGTAAAAATATCTATGTCAATATGTGTATGTTTCTCATGTGATGGATTGCATGTACATGTGAATGGTGTATCTTGCTTCTCATTTGTATTATCTATGAATGATCTCATAAGTAGTAGATAGTAGAGGAAGAACTTAAGACATATTCATAAAAACTTTTAAGAACCCCACTATTACTGATTCATCCCCTCCCTCAGTAATTCCTTACTTCAACAGATACTTCTTTCATGAAAAGTTCTTCTAATTTGTTTTTCAATGATTTCTTATCATCCTTAAGTTTCTTAATTTGAATGAGTAGACGTTGATTATGGTTTATGAGACATAAGAGTTCCTCATTTTCTGAGTCAACTTTATTTTAGTATTCAAGTTTATCATCTTTTAAACACTTGATTTGTTCTAATAATCTTTGATTCAGGTCTTTTAAATGCAAATTTTATTTTTCTTTCTCGGATAGATTCTTGTTGAATTTATTCTCGAGACATTCTTTTTCTCCTTCTAATTTTTCCTTGTATCTTTAGACTTCTTGACCTTTTCAAGTAATTTTTTATTATGGTCTCTTAGACGCCAAATTTCTTCATTAATTTCTATTTATTCTTCATAAAAATTGATCTTCGAGATCCTTATATTTATTTTTTGATGCTTCGCTTTTTTGCTAAAGTTCCACGAGCTCTTATTTTAATCTTTTTATTTGTGTATGTGGATTACCTTGCTATTCTTCCAAAGTAAACAATTTCCAACATGTTAGACAAAATACTGTGTGATTTTTAAAAATCAACGAATACTAATACTTTGTTCGATAAAACAAACAGCTAGTCCAAAATGTAGAATTATGTATGGAATCCTTAACTTCTTCATTCATCTTTGAATTAGTCTCCATTTTAATTTTTCCAGATAAGATTAAGTTTTATTAATTCTTCAAACCCCTTTAAATATAACTTCTTTTCTCTTTTTCTTTTTTTAATAAATACTCTCTTTTTATATTTTTTTATTTTTTAATAATTATTTTTATAAGTTTCTAGATATAACCCTTAACTTGGATTGAGACTAGCTAATCTTTTAACTGATTGAAAAGGTACCCTATGTATCTTTTTATCATATCACTATTATGATTTTCCTTTATGACATATGGCCTGTTATCACTCAGGTTGTCCCTAGGCTCCTAATAGGGATACGGCCGAGGTAACCACAAACCAATCTTTGGATTACAGGTTCTAGCCCACCTACAATCGGAGAGGGCTCTCTCCTTATGATTCAACCTTAGTTGATGATTTTAGGCTAGCTTTATGACTTCAAGGGAGTGTTGTTTGTGATTGGATGGGAGGTAGGATTCTCGAGGAAAGAGGCAAGGTAAGGTGTGATAAGTTTCGAACCATTGGGCATGGAGTCACAGATTGAGGCTTGCAAGCGTTTTCTTGGTCACAAGGGGATACGGAGCGGGATAGCCACACAGGATACAATTATTGGTCTGCTGAAAGTACGGAATGGACATCAGGGATGAAAGGCAAAGGAGAATCATTTCATCATGCTGAAAAAGAGGAGAAATGGATGAATGGGATCCAGGAGCATTTAAGAATTCCTAAGACATGCACTCATATGTGAAAGAAACAGCGTAAACAAGATCATTTAAGAATACATGCTCATAACTATT
>APFE030001477.1:34982-47156 GCA_000404065.3 Pinus taeda | reverse complement strand
AAAGGAGAATCATTTCATCATGTTGAAAAAGAGGAGAAATGGATGAATGGGATCCAGGAGCAGTTAAGAATTCCTAAAACATGCACTCATATGTGAAAGAAACAGTGTAAACAAGATCATTTAAGAATACATGCTCATAACTATTTCTGAAGAAAACATTGAGAAACGCAGAAATTGAACTTAAGGTTTAATGAAACAAATCTTAAGCTATTCTTTTTTCCTGCAATTTAGAATGGCGGAATGATGGTAAAAACATAAAATTTAACAGAGGAGAGGAACACTTATTGGATCATGTAGAGACACAGGAATTCCGTGATCATTCCTTGACCAAGAGAAAACTTCAAGTAGTTTCGCAATCCATGCTTTCAGCAATCTTTGATTATGGAAATTATAACAGTTACAGTGCGAGTCTCTGCTCGGAGATAATGCTGGAAAGAAGACTGACCAACAACTACTACCAACCAACCAACCCCTCACAACATTGCTCAGGGCGGTATTTATAAGCAAAATATTGGAAAGACATCATTACAAGTGACCTAGACAGGTCTGCTAGAAAACTCTTCAAAATTCTAAGTGTTGCTGGAATTAAATGCAAGTAAATCTTTTTGGCTGCGTTGGGGGTAGCTGGATCGGAACAGGTGACGAGGTGGCCCTTGGGGGCTAGATGCGGTGCTGCTGGAATGATTGTGCTTCGGGAACTGCAGTTCGGCTCTGGTGTGAATTAAATTTGCAATAATTATGATTTGAGAGCTTCAAGTGGTTTCGCCCTCTTTCTATGAATCTACTGGAAGATATTAAATTTTCTCCTGCTTCGGACCGCTCCTCAAGATTTTCACTGATACTCTTAGCCGCTACATTGATGGCTTCCACCATCGACTAATACTCTTTGACATGCTTGAAGCTTGATACACTTTAAATTCTGTCATTGATCTGCTACTGTCTTTAAACCGGATCATTTTGGCACGATCGGGCGATTTTCGGGCTTTTCGGCGTGCAATGGTCTAAGAAATCAAAAGATTCCCCGAAGATTCCTCGAAATGGCCTATTTCCCATAGCGATGTGCAATTAGCGCTTCGCGCTAATCGCGCATCAAAAACTGCCTCTATTTTTTGTTCTAAAGCTCCGAAGTGCGATTTTTCTTCCTGTGCAAAGTTTCGGCTTTCTGGCTACTGACGTCGGCTGTACGGCAGATGACGTCAGCTGTGGTGGGTCTCTGGTACAGAGCGACATGGTGAGGTGCTGATACTGGAGGTAATGCAATTGAGGAAACTCCGATGTAATCGTAATATCGCATCGACGGGGAATGGAGGGTGCTTGAGTTGGACATTCGGCACTTGCGACCGCCGACTGCCGATATCACAATATCGCGTCGGGTGGTGACGGATGGGTGATAACTTGTATGGAGATGAAAGTGCGATGCCGCGATGCGATGTGGCTTTAAGGTTCTATGAAGTGTAAGTTTTGGGAGGAAAGAGCAAGTGAGTGGGTGCAAAGGGAATTTGAAGTTTCGGAAGGGGTCCGATTACCTTAGAGGGATTTCATACTATGGAAGGAGTCCATTGTATCTGGGAGATGGTTTTGGAGGTCAAGGGTTCTTGCTAAGTTTCAGATAAACTGAGCAATTCCCAGGGGTACTTATGGTTATTTTCCAACCAGGAGGAGGGATATTACGTAGGGGGATTTTACATAATATTAATAAGGGGATGGGAATAGGGAGCTAAATAATAATGTTAGTGGTTAATATGGAGATGGTAAGAAAGCGCTAAGTTCCGGAGACCTTAGGTTGTTACAAGGGGGTAGAACCATGCTTAAGAGAAAGTATGGAACAACTTTGAGTAAAGTAGATCTTTACTCAAGCCAGTGTCATGAAGATGATGGAACTTAAGAGGTGTCAAGCAGATCTTGACCTCTTTTGGGGAAGTTAGCTAATGATTGGGGAAAACAGAGAAGGGGAGTTAGTTATACCTCTTTTGAGCTTCTTGCATACAAATTCTTGTTGATTGTGTCCTGAATGATATGACACCTGAAATCCTGGAACTGGTCAGCAATTAGGATTCAACAACCTCAGAACTACCTACCCAGCCTACTTACCTAGCATTTTTTCTTCTTTTGTTTGGGGGTGCACTTAGACTTGCAGACCCATCATTCATTTTTCTTTTGATGCTTTCCTATATACATACTACCCTTATTTCTTACAGGGCCCAGATTAAGCTGTTGGGCTCCTCTGCTTCTCTAGCTATCTAAGAATCTGCCAAGATTAAACTGTTTGGACAGATTTACATTCTCTATATTCTAAAACAGGAAATTTAAACCTAGGGAGACCAAGATTAAACTATTTGGACCTCCCTTTAACCAAAAAATGGTGATACCGGGATAACTTTACAAAATTTGGAAGGCAATTGAATGAACTTGAGGTAGCCTTCTTCACTTGGAGACTGTTAAGCAAATATGGAGCATTGCAGTAGGCAAAGTACGACATATTTGGCCTGTAAAATGTCAGTCATGAAATATGAATAACCTACTGCAACAGGAAGCTAACAGTGGCTCCACTTGGGGATGGGTTCTCCTTGCGAGAAGTCAAGAACAGCAGGTCAGAACGCCTTGGTGTTCAGTTTCTTGCTATCTTCTGCAAAATTGTTCTCTCTGGGTGCCTTATTTTTCCTACCTACTTACCCTAACCGGCACTTACTTTGTCGTTAGGTGAAATCAAACAACCAGTGCAGCCATTTAAGCAACTGAGAAACAAGATGAACTTGCTGACTGATGGTTTTTGAACGTTAAAGCATCATTCGGGTGTATGCCCTTATAATCAAAATTGTGGCATCTACCAGCTGCTGTTGAAGTATGTTGTCTTCACTGAGAAAGCATGCTAACGAACTTGGGTTAAGCAGAAGTTCCATGTAGTCTGCAATGGGATCAATAAACTTATCATGTGAGAGAACTTCTTCTGGGTCTTCTTGGTCAGACAGAGCGGCTGCGTCCTCGGTGGTAAGCCTGGCAGTCGACCATTCTGTCTCTGTCTTGCCAATAGAATCATACAAAGTTTGTAAATCAACAGGTAGCAGCATCTCCTCCTGAGTTGGGGATGGGAGACTTCGACATGATTCAGGGTTTTCTTGGTCAGATGGAGTGGCTACATCTTCGGTAATGATCCTAGCAGCTAGTCCTTCTGTCTTTGCCTTGAAAACCGAATCTTATAGAATCTGCAGGTCCTCAGGTAACAGTGTTTCCTCCTGAATAGGGGAAGGGAGACTTCGGCATGATTCCGGGTCTCTTGGGTCAGACGAAGTAGTTGCATCTTTGGTAATGATCCTAGCAGCTGATCCTTCAGTCTTTGCCTTGGAACCCAGATCATACTCAAACTGTAATTCAGGAGATCGCACTATTTCCTTGTGAACTAGGGGAGGAAGATTTTGGTAAAACTCTTGAGGGTCGCGGAAATTATAAGACTGTATCTGAGCTCCCAAGAGTTCAATTTCATTCTCATATTTTTCAACAACCAACTCAAGGAAAAGTTTATTCCAGCTGCCTGGTATTTTTGACAATACTGCTCTGAAAAATTCTTCATTAAGCTCAAACTCTGATAGAGTTTCTCTGCATTCATCTAAAGCTTCATCAAATGGAAGTTCCTCCCAGGATTCGGTCATTATCTCTTATTGTTAATACATGGAGCACTTGGTTGTAACATTTGGTTCATTCCTCAGTGGAGCCTTTGATTGAAATGGAAGTGGAGTCGCCAGGTGGATGTCTAGGCCTTTGAAGTGCCTGATCTCTATCCACCATCAAAGACCAGAACTAAGCGTGACAAACTTTGAAGAACAGGAGCACTTTCTCCACTGGGGTTTAAAGATGAACAAAGCGCTTGAATCCCTAATGGAGTACATAGGTACAGGTCGACCGAGGCTTTTACAAGTCGGTATCTTCCTCTGTAGGGCTGCAGACTGGTTTCATAAATTTATCTGAGGAGGTCCCCAGTGGAGTCGCCATTATGTTAACACTCAGGTTGTCCCTAGGCTCCTAATAGGGATACGGCCGAGGTAACCACAAACCAATCTTTGGATTACAGGTTCTAGGCCCACCTGCAATCGGAGAGGCTCTCTCCTTATTGATTCAACCTTAGTTGATGATTTTAGGCTACCTTTCTGATTCAAGGGAGTGTTGTTTGTGATTTGGATGGGAGGTAAGGATTCTCGAGAAAGAGGCAAGGTAAGGTGTGGAATAAGTTTCGAACCATTGGGCATGGAGTCACAGATTGTGGCTTGCGAGCGTTTTTTCTTGGTCACAAGGGATACGGAGCGGGGATAGCCACACAGGATTACAATTATTGGTCTGCTGAAAGTACGGAATGGACATCAGGGATGAAAGGCAAAGGAGAATCATTTCATCATGTTGAAAAAGAGGAGAAATGGATGAATGGGATCCAGGAGCAGTTAAGAATTCCTAAAACATGCACTCATATGTGAAAGAAACAGCGTAAACAAGATCATTTAAGAATACATGCTCATAACTATTTCTGAAAGAAAACATTGAGAAATGCAGAAATTGAACTTAAGGTGTAATGAAACAAATCTTAAGCTATTCTTTTTTCCTGCAATTTAGAATGGCGGAATGATGGTAAAAACATAAAATTTAACAGAGGAGAGGAACAATTATTGGATCATGTAGAGACACAGGAATTTCGTGATCATTCCTTGACCAAGAGAAAACTTCAAGTAGTTTCGCAATCCATGCTTTCAGCAATCTTTGATTATGGAAATTATAACAGTTACAGTGCGAGTCTCTGCTCAGAGACAATGTTGGAAAGAAGACTGACCAACAACTACTACTAACCAACCAACCCCTCACAACATTGCTCAGGGTGGTATTTATAAGCAAAATATCGAAAAGACATCATTACAAGTGACCTAGACAGGTCTGCTAGAAAACTCTTCAAAATTCTAAGTGTTGCTGGAATTAAATGCAAGTAAATATTTTTGGCTGCGCTGGGGGCACCTGGATCGGAACATGTGACGAGGTGGCCCTTGGGGGCTAGATGCGGTGCTACTGGAATGATTGTGCTTCGGGAACTGCAGTTCGGCTTTGGTGTGAATTAAATGTGCAATAATTATGATTTGAGAGCTTCAAGTTGTTTCGCCCTCTTTCTATCAATCTGCTGGAAGATATTAAATTTTCTCCTGCTTCGGACCGCTCCTCAAGATTTTCACTGATACTCTTTGCCGCTACATTGATGGCTTCCGCCATCGACTGATACTCTTTGACATGCTTGAAGCTTGATACATTTTAAATTTTGTCATTGATCTGCTGCTGTCTTTAAACCGGATCATTTTGGCACGATCGGGCGATTTTCAGGCTTTTCGGCGCTCAATGGGCTAAGAAATCAGAAGATTCCCCGAAGATTCCTCGAAATGGCCTATTTCCCGTAGCGATGCGCGATTAGCGCTTCACGCTAATCGCGCATCGAAAACTGCCTCTGTTTTTTGTTTTGGAGCTCTGAAGTGCGATTTTTCTTCCTGCGCCAAGTTTCAGCTTTCTGGCTGCTGACGTCAGCATGACATCGGCTGTACGGCGGATGACGTCAGCTGTGGTGGGTCCCTGGTACAGAGCGACGTGGTGAGGTACTGATACTGGAGGTAATGCGATTAAGGAAACTCCGATGCGATCGCAATATCGCATCGGCGGGGAATGGAGGGTGCTTGAGTTGGACATTCAGCGCTTGCGACCCCGACCGCCGATATCACAATATCACGTCGGGTGGTGACGGATGGGTGATAACTTGTATGGAGATGAAAGCGCGATGTCGCGATGCGATGTGGCTTTAAGGTTCTATGAAGTGTAATTTTTGGGAGGAAAGAGCAAGTGAGTGGGTGCAAAGGGCATTTGAAGTTTCGGAAGGGGTCCGATTACCTCAGAGGGATTTCATAATTTTGAAGGAGTCCATTGTATCTGGGAGATGGTTTTGGAGGTCAAGGGTTCTTGCTAAGTTTCAGATAAACTGAGCAATTCCCGAGGGTACTTATGGTTATTTTCCAACCAGGAGGAGGGATATTACGTAGGGGGATTTTACATAATATTAATAAGGGGATGGGAAGAATAGGGAGCTAAATAATAATGTTAGTGGTTAATATGGAGATGGTAAGAAAGCGCTAAGTTCCGGAGACCTTAGGCTGTTACAAGGGGGTAGAACCATGCTTAAGAGAAAGTATGGAACAACTTTGAGTAAAGCAGATCTTTACTCAAGCCAGTGTCATGAAGATGATGGAAATTAAGAGGTGTCAAGCAGATCTTGACCTCTTTTGGGGAAGTTAGCTAATGATTGGGGAAAACAGAGAAGGGGAGTTAGTTATACCTCTTTTGAGCTTCTTGCATACAAATTCTTGCTGATTGTGTCCTGAATGATATGACACCTGAAATCCTGGAATTGGTCAGCAATTAGGATTCAACAACCTCAGAACTACCTACCCAGCCTACTTCCCTAGCATTTTTTCTTCTTTTGTTTGGGGGTGCACTTAGACTTGCAAACCCATCATTCATTTTTCTTTTGATGCTTTCCTATATACATACTACCCTTATTTCTTCTAGGGCCCAGATTAAGCTGTTGGGCTCCTATGCTTCTCTAGCTATCTAAGAATCTTCCAAGATTAAACTGTTTGGACAGATTTACATTCTCTATATTCTAAAACAAGAAATTTAAACCTAGGGAGACCAAGATTAAACTGTTTGGACCTCCCTTTAACCGAAAAATGGCGATACCGGGATAACTTTACAAAATTTGGAAGGCAATTGAATGAACTTGAGGTAGCCTTCTTCACTTGGAGACTGTTAAGTAAATATGGAGCATTGCAGCAGGCAAAGTACGACATGTTTGGCCTGTAAAATGCCAGTCATGAAATATGAATAACCTGCTGCAGCAGGAAGCTAACATGGCCCACTTAATTACCTTTTAATATACTATTTTTTTTAATTATGCACTCCCTTTTGAAATGGTTTAAGAATGGTCATGACTATTTCAGTGTACCAATTTAGCTTTGTGTTTTAATTCCCTTGCCAAATTTCCTATTTCCTTTTTATAGGATTTTGATAACGTTTATATGCCCACAATACCATCAATTGAATGATTGATTGCATTGTTTTATAAAAATAGGAATACACTGATGACAGTTCCTTAACCCGAATTACACATGAGGATATACTCACGATTTTACAGACACGCCTGTTGCAAAGAATTGTGATTGTGTGAAAATGGATTTGATAGTGGTAGCAGTGTGGTGCAGTGACTGCAATCAGTGGTAGATGGAATGACTACAACAATAGCAGGGTGATGTCCAAACAAATAGATACATATAGCGACAAAAAAAATCAATGAAGGCATTCGGTTGTAGCAACGTCATAAGTGAGCATTGTGGATTGTATTTGTGGCTACAATGTGGCTTAATGAGGCATATTGCCTTGTTGTTGGATGGAAGCAGGTGCAAAAAAGAAATGTCGTTGGGATGTTTGGAAACAAAGAAGGATTCTAATTCACATTTGTTTGTTTGTTTTTTTTCATATATATATAATATTTTTTTGTCTTTTTTTTAAATGTCCAAAGGCTTAAATGACAAAACTAGTAGAATGGAGAAACTCCAAAGCTACGCAGCAAAATGCTTTGATTGCGACAACAACAATTTTGATGAATAGTTGATGGCCAAAGGCTGATGATCAGAGAACGTGGCTTTGATACCAATATAACGAACCTCTGATACCAATGTAACGAACAAATTTTGTATACTCTAGTATTAGAGCATTCCTTTGAGGATACGAACTTTGTTCATTACATATTCTTAATAAGATACACACAATTTTCTAAATTGACCATATAATTATGATATTTTCATTTGTGTTGAGTTGTTTTCTTCTTTTTTTAAATCATGGTGAATCAAGAACTTTGTTGAAGCAATTTGGACAAGATCTAACAACCTGCAAATCAGATAAATAGACAACTCAACCTTATGGTGATTTGGTGATTTTTTTTTTTTATGAATCAATGTTTCACCTTGATTTACTATTTTTTTTTCATTTTTTAATTCCTCTTAATATTTTAAAATAGGTTAGAAAGTATAAAATATTATCATCAATTAAATGCACTTATAAAATTAATTAAAAAATATTAATTTTTCTACTAAATTTACATATTCACTTTCTTTTTGCTGAGGCACACTCTAGCTCAATATGCAAGAGAACTTGTAATATCTTGTATTGTCCTATTATGTTATCGAAGAGATATTGTAATGTCTTGCCCTATCCTGTTATGTTATGTAAACAAAAATAATAAAATAATAAAAATAAAAATAAAATAAAATTAACCATACATCCAATATGCAACAGATGTTGTAATGACGTGTCCTTTTACTGCGTTAATATGCGCTCTCCACCACATAATGGTAGAGATGTTGTAATGTCATGTCCAGTAAATATTTTGACTAGGTCAAAAAAGAATTAATAGTTATAATTATCAATAAAAACATTTTTGATTGATAAATATATAATATATATATATATATATATATATATATTATATATAAATATATATATATATATTATCTAAATTATAATTAGTAACTAAACCAACCTAGATCCATCTTAACCAATCTACCAAATGTAGAGATGGATCAAATATCTTGAGATACAAACCTCTTTTAAAGTGAAAAGATATTTGATACTCGTTGACGCTTGGTAGATCTGGAGTTAAGATGGATCTAGGTTGGTGTTATGGAAGAGATATTGTAATGTCAGGGCCTGTCTTATGTTTTAAATAATGGGAAAATCTATCATAACTCAATGGCCAAACCAATAGTGAGACAACCATCACTGGCTGCAATATCTAAATGCAGGTTGCCTCATCATTATCCTATCTTGTTATGTTATGTAAACAAAAATAATAAAAATAAAAATAACCATATGTTAAAATAAAAATAAAGTATTGATGTATGGTATTCACTGATGGTATTCATGTGGAATATAGTCTGGTATTAACTCATCACATGGCATATAGCCTATTTGAAGGAGGAAAGTCCAACCTAGATCCATCTTAACTTCAGATCTAGCAAGGGCAAAGAGAGATCAAATTTCTTTTCACTCTAAAAGAGGTTTTCACCTCAAGAGATTTAATCCCTCTTAGCGTTTGGTAGATCCAAAGTTAGATGGATCTATGTTGGTCTATTACATTTTATTATAAAAATATAGTATTTATCAAATTTCCTTTATAATTTATCCTAAATTTAAACAATAATCAACATTATCTATCTACTAAGTTGACATATTCCCTTTTTTTCCCTTTTACATTTGATTATAAAAATAAAATATTTATGAATTAGTGATCATAAATTTAAACAAAAAACAACATTATTATCACTAATACAAAATAATATGAACAGCGCAATGTCTAACTATTTTAAGTTTTAAAAATTTTGGGTTGAATATGGCAAAACATTTTTTTGTTAGATCATGTTTATTGTTATTTAAAATATGTTTTTGAATGCATAAATTGATTCAACTTTTTTAAAAACTCATAGGGCACTCGAATTGTATCAGAGTTCACACATCAAGCTTGTTATTCCAACAAATTCCAGTTGGATTCTAGAGGAAAATAGGCCCAAAAAACCTCCAACACATATAACATTTTTTTTTACACAACTTATTAGATTGACAATTAAGTTTGCACCCAAATGTAGCAAAATACTCGTGAAATCTTTACATGACTTTTCGATTCACCAGGTCCTTCAGAGGAGGATTGAAATATGTTTCCAAAATTTTTAACTGAGCTTCTGCAGTTGTAAGCATTCTATATACATAAGTCTTGCAAAACTAACCTAACAAAAGGACAAATCTACAAAAAGAGGACATGATCAAAATGGAGAGGGATGATCCACACGGGGCTTGTTTAAATCAAACTGAGTGTTGGTAAGTGATCATATTGTACTGTTGGAGCTTTGAACCTCTTTAGTCTCCTGGTATGTCTACATTTTTGAAATTTGCCTATGTAAAGCACCCAGTTCATCCTCCTGTCGATGGATTGTTTCTTTGAGTGTCTGGATCTCTTCCAAGAGAGATGTGACAATATTCATTTATTGATGTATTTTCCATTGCAAATCCATATTTTCAATGTGGATAGCATCAAAGTATTGAGGGAAATCTTTACAGATGTTGCTACCACCACCTATAGTTTGAGTTCCTTTTTGTGGTGCCATTAAGCATGAACGGGGAGGGGAGACGAAAATTCAGGATAGATAGTGGACAGAGGGTTCAAGAGACTAAGAAAAACATTAATAAGGGGTTGAATAGCCAACGAACAAAAGGGTTTCTGAGAAGTCTGAAAGAGGAAACTTTAAATTGCTCAATAGTTCAGGAAAAAGTTCCAAAGAGTATTAAGTGATGATAGGATAGGAAGTAAAGGAGTGCAGGCTCAAGAAATTTCTAAAATTGCAAGTAGAACTTCAAAGAGCTACCAGAATCAAAGGTGAGAATCATGAATAGGATTATAAAGTACCTAAGAATATAGTGAGAGTCGTGTTGTCCTAAGAGATATTCGGAGGAACAATTCTAGAGGCCAATTACCATGCCACAACCAATACGGTAGAGGATCTGTGCTTACCGATCAAATAGAAAATTACATTGCCCCTCAGAGGATTTGGAAAATTTGTCACAAGCAGGTGTGGGAAGAGGTTTATCATTCAATTTCTTCCAAGAAGCAGACCACGTTCCAAAGGGACCAATCACACTTTCACAAGCTAGATTTAAGAGGGGGAAGGCAACATCAACCAACAAAGAAGCCCACAACTAGCCATATTTAACTGAGGTGCATAACAACCCCCTCAATCTTGTGAGAGCGTCACTCTTTGCCAACTTTTCCAATACTCAAATCATATTCCTGAAGAATTTCCAGAGACTTCGTATATCATAATTGACAACAAGATTAGCCACCCCATGCAGAGGGGAAAAATTTCAAACCTTCTTCAAGTTGGGCCACCATGAAGGGAGATAACAAATCCTTCCAACTTCCCCCATTAATTTAGTCTCAAGATCGAGGGAACCACACGTTAGAGCTATCCAAGTTTTAATTACCCGATTAGATCGTTGCTTGTTGTATCATCCAGTTGCAAGAGTGAACACATGCGACCATGTTGATATGTGAACCTCCCCATGGCTTGCATGCTCACAGCTTTCCATGCCACCCTTGTAACAATGCCCCTTCTTTGAACCATAAACTATACCGCTATTATCAAATCACAAGATGATTTGATTGTGAAGGGGGATAGGAATATGAGAAGGATTCCCCTTTATACTTGGTGGGCATGGAAACTTAATACACTTCATAAAGACTGATATTGGTAAGGGTATTGTTATGGAATACTTTGCCATCCAATTGATTATAAAAAAATGCCTTAGCGTGAAAGTGGCCCAAGATGCCCTTGATTATATGAAGAATTTGAGTCATATTATTGTTCTTAGGTAAAGAGTTTTTGTATAAGTATTGAATGATAAGGAGAGAGTCTCCCACTTTAACCTTCGTGGTAAGATTTGTTTCTTTAGCTAACTTAAGCCCCACAAAAAAATTTATAATTATGCATGTTATTGGTTGTTTTCCCTACAACGTTTGAATTTTTTTGAGAGTTGAAAATAACCACTCCTCACCTACCATCCCCTAACACACATAACAAATAAACTACAACTTAAATTTATTAACTAAATCATATTTAATATAAATTTAAGTACAAAATAAACCACAACTTAAATTTATTAATTAAATCATATTTAATATAAATTTCAATACAATAATACACATTAAAGATTTATCTACTTAATTACTATTCTATATTCTTTTACTAATAAAATTGGCAACCATGGAAAATTATATCACACGATATTGATACTATGATTATTACTACACTATGCATACATTTAATATATATTTTCAATAAAACAACATCATGATAATTTGAAATAGTCTGAATCCAAAACACTGGTTAAATCAACTACTTTTGATTTTTGAACAGTTTGTTTTGAATTAGCCTCTGTGATAATTTTGGCTAGATCCAGAAAATATTTAAATAGGGTCTTCGAACGATTAATATTGAATTTTGATCTCTAATATTGAATTTTAATCTCGTGAGATCAGAGATTACAATAAATATATAA
>APFE030001477.1:22430-34801 GCA_000404065.3 Pinus taeda | reverse complement strand
TATAACCTGATGAGATTACAGATTCCAGTAAACCAATGCAATATATATAATACATATATAAACGGTAGCCCACACCTCTGTAAATTTATAAAGCTTAGAATTCTGCATATTTGGGAAAATGCGATCAGCACAGAAGTAAACACAATATATGGCCCTGATTTTCACCTGTGTCCATAGATTTACTATTTATTTATCGCCCGACTGTATCAGATTACGATAGAATAATAAATTTACTCCATTACATTCAAATACCCGTTCTGGAGCGAGTATAATGTACTGGATTCTTTCATATCTGATATGATACGGCATGTGATGCACATGTGGCTTTTTTTTTGGTTTTATTTGATGTTTTTTTGGATCAGCGATGTTGGTTTCCTCTTTTAAGGAATCCATTTTTTAGTTTTTGGCCACAGTGTTTCAAAATCAAGGTTTCCCGGTGTCTATTTTGCGCCACTTTTGTACCATCTTTTATATTGTCTTTAACTCTCAACCTCACTGTTGAGGCTGTCCATCATTTGGTTAGGGAGCAAGGCAGCTTACTGGAGCAACAGGTTACCACTCATTAAGTGGCCCTACAGGGCTACCAGGCATGACCTCCCAGCCTCCTAGTGTTGGTAGTGGTTGTCCCTTTGTCGATCCTTCTATTTATCTGCTTATCCATCCTGCCTATCTATTTGTCCCACCCAATGGACATAGCAGGACTCGAACACTGTGACCCGACTTATTGGCTCTACCGCTGAGCTATATGCCCCATCACCCCACCTTCCAACCAAACATCCCTCATCCCTCCAACAACCTTTAATTTTTATAGTGATGTAGAGTTATTTTCGGTCATCCACCAACCAGCACACCCACAAGCCTCCAACCCTTTCATCTGACTTGTTGGTTGTCTGGCCTTTCTGATTTGTCTAGCTTTATTTTGGTGTCAGACCAGTCAGACACAGAAAGGTCAAACAAGTAAGACCAGTCAAACTAGTCACACACAGAAAGGTCAGACAGGTCAGACACCAAAATAAAGCTAGACAAGTCAGAAAGGTCAGACAGCCAACAAGTCAGATGAAAGGGTTGGAGGCTTGTGGGTGTGCTAGTTGGCAGATGACCGAAAATAACTCTACATCACTAAAAAAACTAAAGGTTGTTGGAGGAATGAGGGATGTTTGGTTGGAAGGTGGGGTGATGGGGCATATAGCTCAGTGGTAGAGCCAATAAGTCGGGTCACAGTGTTCGAGTCCTGCTATGTCCATTGGGTGGGAGTTACCTCACCCTCACCCTATATTTCTTCCCCTAGAAGCCGGATGTCGTTGAAGAGCTTTCTCTTGACCAAGAACAGGCAGGCCTTCCTTCTTTTCATGGTCAAACGATGTAGCCCACCTGGGGACTTGAGCGGTCTTAGACCTATACGTACGGAAAGTGGATTAATGAGAGGCCTTGTTCCCTCTCAACCAACCCTCCCTTATATCCATCCCACTCATTTGGGGAAGTTTCATCTTCTTCGTTCTCCCTTCAGCCAGCCTTCCCTGGGGCTGGCATCATAGTAAGACAAGATACGACGTGTGATATCGTCCTATGCCATATGTACTGAGCTTTCTCGGGAGACATGGGGAAAAAGCCCGCCTTCAGTATCGATTGGATGGGTGGAGGGAGATCATCAGGTTAGGTCAGGGTTATCAAATCGGTACTGCTGTTAGACGGAAGATAAAGAAACCACTAGTACTAAGTGCTTAGTAGATAGGGTGAGGTAGCTTAGGGTCTACCCCCAAATGTTAGCGATGGAAGCACAGTAGTAAGGTAAGTGAGATTGTTCATAATCTAGCGTGTGTAAGGGAAGGTAGCAGTGAGAGTGCTAGTGAAGGAAAGTCAAAAGGTAGCCTAGAGAGAAAGGAACATATTTCCCGTACTATAAGCGACATGAGATTTTCCTGGGCTTACCCCTTTCCTCTTCATTTGGTCAAGTCTGCTAATGCATCCTCTCTGATTTTTCATCTGTATCTTGTGTGGCTCGATAAGGAAATAGCTTATAAAGAAGCGTTGCACGAAAAACTTTTTCGTTTAGCCATTCAAAGAATTTCTTGGTGAAGCGGCTCACTACTCGATAGGTGCTACGCTAGGCCCAGACGTGATCACTTGGGCCATTTAAGGCTTGCTAATCGCTGGGAGCTTCACACGCTCATACCTAAAATGGTCAAATCGATTAAACAGTCAGTGGAAAAGCATGGATGGTGGATTCTGACGAACTTTCTCCCGAGATGCAGGCCTCGCATTTGACTCACAGAGAGACATGAATGATTTATCTACGTAATGACATATATAATTCATTCATGCATAATGAAATCTCTCAAGAGATGCATTCTTTGATAAAGCGTAATTACGTATATAATATATCGAATTCCTCACATAACTCACACGGTGACAGGGCAATGTCAAACGCTCCCGCATCGAATAATCATGTCGGCCATGTCAGCCGCAACCTCAGTCAGTGCATAAGGATCAGCTGAATGGCGCCTTCCCAAAGGTTGGTACGGGAGCCAAACCTGTGCACGAAAAGGGCCAGTATCTATTCCATAAGACCCTGCTTGTTGGGGGGTCCAAGCCTTGAAATAGATATCCACCCCTCACGCGGATGGACTTTTGTGTATGTCATTGCAATGACCCTCACTGCCATTGCAATGACTTTTGCCGTTGATTTCTATTTATAACACGGCTGGGAGGAAAGTTAGCCCACCCAGGATGATTGGTTAGAGCTGCGGGCAGGATAAAGGTACCTGTCTAATAGGATATTATAACCAAGTGAATAGAAGAAGGGAGGTCAGGTTATCCCACCCAAGGTAAGGAGATCCCTTATGCTATGCTCAGGTTGACCTTAAATATGAGATTCAATGGCTGGCTGGCAGGAGCGGCACTATACCCATAAGTGTTTTCGGGATCAATACTACCTCTACCTCTCCCACATCGAAAGGGAACGGAGCGATAATTGGCATATTAGGGAACATAATCGATTTCTCCCTCGGTCATATCCTTCAAGTGAGATTGATTGGTCTAGCTGGGGCAAGCTCATTTCTATTGGCAAGTCGAGTGGCTTAAGTGATCGCTTATTAGATGGAAATAGGCCGAATCAAAATCATTTCATATTTTCCTATCCCCCCCTCTTCCCCTTTATTAATGAGTAGGCTCCCACCCACCTATCTAAAAGATGTACGATCCACCTCCATTGAGAGTTCGGCCTCATTTTGGACCTCTTAAGCTCAAAAAGGAAGGCCCTTGTTTCTTCGTTTTGTCCCGCTTTGTCTGGTCATTAAGGTTGTTCTAGTTTCTATAATGGATGCTCCGAGGTATAGTCCGATCTGGCTTCTTTCCCATTCGTTAAGGGTTAAGACCATCGCATAGCAGTTCCCGAGATCTCTTTTGTCTGGTTCCTACAGCGCAGGGCTAAGCTTTTCACTATCATAGATTATGTGGTTTCTATAAGTAGAGCTAAACCATGCTTCTTGTTTATACTATAAACACTATTCACATTACCATGGCTATTATAGTAATGATGATTCCCTGTATGCACTCAACATAAGTAAAAGAAAGAATCAATACGTGTTCGTACTTTGGATGAGGTATTGAAATCTTCAGTAGCATGACCGATGTTCCTATAGTGGCCTCATTTCACTATTTGTGGATGTGGGCAATCTTTGGAGATATGACCTATGTAATGACAATTGTAACATATTATGGGAACTGACCATCTACCAACCTTTCCTCCTTGATAACCTCCTCCATACCATCCCTGGTAGCTACCCCATATCCTCCTTGGTCGCTTCCTTCTACAACCACATTATTGGTCTCTTCAAGGTGGGTGGTGGGTGAAAAAAAGGTAAATGCGCTAGGCTACTGCAAAGAAGATCTGTTATGAAAGTAGACCTTCTTAGATAGTAATAACTCGAAGTAATACTAACATGTAAGTGGTTATGACTCTTCAGAGACTGACCCTTCAGAGACCTCACCACTTCCATCGATGTTATAGTTGCGTCTTCGTCTTTGTATTATGATCTCTGATCTGCGGCTGGTTTCAGTGGGGCATATTTTCTGTATATTTATATATGTAAGAATAATAAGATGGGAATTGTTGTATGGAGGATTAGCTGTATCCTGTGTATTTGAATAGCTCTAGATGGAATGTCTGACCTGTCAATGAAGGGTAGTGTTAGAATCCCGGGTAGTGTTTCATTCAATCCCAACAATATTCTTATCTTCCCTTCGACCTGCAATTAATGACTTAATGACCTGCTATTAAATATTTCTCCTTGACCTGCAATTAAAGACCTGCTATTAAAGCTTTTCCCGTAACGACCTTCCCCTCAACCTACAATTAATGACCTCATCTTAAAGCATTTCCCCCTCCTATTCAAGCTTTCCCCTTGACCGGTGGTAACATCATCTTCGTCTTGAGGTGTTTCTTTCATCTAATTGCAGACAATGTTGCTATTATATATGTCATTACACTTTAGCGTCGTAAGGATCGTAGCTCGAACCATTGATCGTACCCGTAATATCATTATACAAATAGATATCATTATATATGTCATTATGCATTTCTTCCCCTCACCCTCACCCTCATCAACCCTTCCTTTAGAAGCATGTTCAATTCATACAAAGCAAGAAAAAAAAAAGACAAGTCAGACAGGTCAGACAACCAACAAAGGTCAGACCAATCAGACCTGTCAGACCTGTCAGACACAGAAAGGTCAAACAGGTCAGACCAGTCAGAACTGTCAGACACAGAAAGGTCAGACAGGTAAGACTAGTCAGACCAATCAGACCAGTCACACATAGAAAGGTCAGACAGGTCAAACACCAAAATAAAGCTAGACAAGTCAGAAAGGCCAGACAACCAACAAGTCAGATGAAAGGGTTGGAGGCTTGTGGGTGCGCTGGTTGGTGGATGACCGAAAATAACTCTACATCACTAAAAAAATTAAAGGTTGTTGGAGGGATAAAGGATGTTTGGTTGGAAGGTGGGATGATGGGTCATATAGCTCAGCGGTAGAGCCAATAAGTTGGGTTGTAGTGTTCGAGTCCTATTATGTCCATTAGGTGGGACAGATAGATAGACAGGATGGATAAGAGGATAAATAGAAGGATCGGCAAAGGGACAACCACTACCAACACTAGGAGGCTGGGAGGTCATGCCTAGTAGCTCTGTAGGCCCACTTAATGAGTGGTAACCTATTGCTCCAGTAAGCTGCCTTGCTCCCTAACCAAATGATGGATAGCCTCGGCAGTGAGGTTGAGAGTCATGTCTACCCCTCAGGTCCACTAGTCCGTTACAAAGGTAGTCGTGGATATTTGATCTACACCGAAGCCAGGACAACAAAGGATACTGAGCGAGATGACGCTAGTGAGACTCGATCAATTGGTGCTTTTACTGGATTTGGATCTGCCCCTATAGGTTTTGCAGAAGGATCTGCTTCTTCAATGGGTGAATCAATGGGTTCTGGGTAAACCTCACACCCACAAGCCTCCAACCCTTTCATCTGACTTGTTGGTTGTCTGGCCTTTCTGACTTGTCTAGCTTTATTTTGGTGTCTGGCCTTTCTGACTTATCTAGCTTTATTTTGGTGTCTGACCTGTCTGACCTTTCTGTGTCTGACTGGTCTGACTGGTCTTACCTGTTTGACCTTTCTGTGTCTGATTGGTCTGACTGGTCTGACCTGTCTAACCTTTCTGTGTCTGACTGGTCTACTAGAGCAGATGAGAATGTATTGTGGTCCCGAGGGGAGCTTGACATGACACCCAACTACACCGTTGTCCAAATGGGCTCAACTATACAGGAGCTTACTTCCATATATATTGGGTGTGACTTCCTTCATTTGGTTAGGGATCGATGGTTAAACAGAGATGGTGACAAACCCAGGAACACCATTCCTTGTAGGAATCCATCCTCTTTCATTGATATCCATCCTCAACAGAAAAACAAGCTCAGGCACTACAGACAAACAAGCTCAGGCACTACAGAAAAACAAGCTCAGGCACTATTATCCCAGCCCATATATTGGGTGTGACTTCCATATATATTGGGTGTGACTTCAATATTGGGTGTGACTTCCTGATGCTCCAAGACAGTTTAACGCATGATGTTAGAATGTCAAGAGCTTAATCAGCTTGACCCTTCCAAACGGAGGTTGCCACTTACTAGAGCAGATGAGAATGTATTGTGGTCCCGAGGGGAGGCTGACATGACACCCAACCACACGGCTGTCCAAATGGGCTAAATTGTACAGGAGCTGACTTCCATATATATTGGGTGTCACTTCCTTCATTTGGTTAGGGAGCAAGGCAGCCTTACTGGAGGAAAAAAGGTTACCACCTGTCTGTTGACGAACGAGTGGGCCAACAGGGGCTACCAGGGGCTGTCTCCCAGCCCATATATTGGGTGCGACTTCCATATATATTGGGTGTGACTTCAATATATGGGGTGTCCCGTCTCTCTAGGATACCATCACAGGTTAGGCGGATGTTAGAGAGCCAAGGCTATTTCTGCTAGCCTCAATACGGTGGTGCCACCCGGTGACTGTTAAACCGAGTGGACCTGAGGGGCAGACATGACTCTCAACCTCACTGCTGAGGTTGTCCATCATTAGGCGTAGGATAGATTAACGGATACCAACAGATTCACAGATGATGTTAGGAAGCCAAGGTGATTCTCTGCTTGCCTCAAGCAAATGGTACCACCAGTTGTAACAGACTAGTGGACCTGAGGGGCAGACATGACTCTCAACCTCACTGCTGAGGCTGTCCATCATTTGGTTAGGGAGTAAGGAAGCTTACTGGAGCAACAGGTTACCACTCATTAAGTGGCCCTACAGGGTTACTAGGCATGACCTCCCAGCCTCCTAGTGTTGGTAGTGGTTGTCCCTTTGTCGATCCTTCTATTTTATCCACTTATCCATCCTGCCTATCTATCTGTGCCACCCAATGGACATAGCAAGACTCGAACACTGCAACCCGACTTATTGGCTCTACCGTTGAGCTATATGCCCCATCACCCCACCTTCCAACCAAACATCCCTCATCCCTCCAACAACCTTTAATTTTTTTAGTGATGTAGAGTTATTTTCGGTCATCCGCCAACCAGCACACCCACAAGCCTCCAACCCTTTCATCTGACTTGTTGGTTGTCTGGCCTTTCTGACTTGTCTAGCTTTATTTTGGTGTCTGACCTTTCTATGTCTGACTGGTCTAACTGGTCTGACTTGTCTGACTTGTCTTACCTGTCTGACCTTTCTGTGTCTGACTAGTCTGACTGGTCTGACTGGTCTGACCTTTCTGTGTCTAACAGGTCTAACTGGTCTGACCTTTGTTGGTTGTCCGACCTGTCATTTTTTTCTTGCTTTGTATGAATTGAACATGCTTCTAAAGGAAGGGTTGATGGGGTATGTACTTTTTTTATCCTCTAGTTGGCTACCTTGGGGAGGCTCCCTATCAAGGATGTGCTTAGCAAACATGGTATGTATGTAGATTTTACTTGTATTCTGTGTGGGTAGGAAGAGGAATATCTTAACCATCTCTTCTTTTCCTGTTTCTTCTCCTCCTCTATTTGGATCCCTTTGTGTGGAAATTGCAACATCCCGTCTGTTTCTATGAATTGGGAGGACACTCTGCGTTGGATGGCTCAAACTTTAGGGGCAACTCTCTTTCCAGTTTAACTGCTAGATTGATGTTCGCTGCTGTAGTCTACGGTATTTGGCAAGAAATGAACTCTCGCTATAATTATAGTAAAGGTGAACATGATTTGGTGTCGTACTAAAGAAGGAAAAGGTTGAATTACACACCCTTCTTCTAATGCATCCCCAAAGTCTTGCTATAATCCTGCCTTCATCTAGATCATGTATATTTGATGATATTCTCATCCTGATGTACCTTGCTCTAAAATGTTCCTGATCTCTCATGCTAACTTGTAGTTTGTTGGCTATCGTTACGATAGGCACATTTGTTTTCTTGTGAAATCCCCGTGAATCCTTTGGTTCGTGGGATTCATCGAAAACCCATAGATCATAGTAATTGTGTGCTCCAGTGAGATCATCTCCTCGGGAGCTAGTAAAATAGATTCTTAAAACACGGGATAGTATATGGAAAAGGGTTGTCTTCTGCATATTTGGCACTCCATAAATGAATAGTTGCTTTGTTTTTATCGGCCTGTGAAAAGATAGTTGACAAGCAATCCAACAAGTAATAGATATTTCTCTTCTAGCTCTTTGATCTCATATTCCTCCGGTTGTCCATGTCTCTCAAAATAATCTATAAATCTCTCTCCCAGAATTGTTTGCATATCTCGAACTATCTGTAGATCCTCATATAGATTCCTCATGCTCTCATAGGAATGCTGAGATAGCTTCTTCTTTTTTGGATAAGTAATAAGCTTTATTTCAATAACTAATGAAATACAACAATCAATGTAACCAAAGTACCGGGCGGCATCACCTGCCCCTTAACTTATAATGAACAAGGAAAATCACAAAAGCAAAGCTCCATAATATAGCAAGGGAAACCCAGCGGATACTGGCAGCACTCTATTCATACAACAATAGTCAAACAGATACTCCCAGTGCAACAAGCTCCATAACCTGCAGAACACCCCCAGCGCAGCAACCCATCCAACCAAGCAAACCCAGACAGATGAACAAATCCAGCAGTACAACACAAACAAACCACGCTATGACAACAAACAAGGTTAGCTACAGATGCTATCAGTAAGGCCCCTGGCTTCTACCAGCCTGATATTCGCAGATGACCTTGGAAAATTTCGCAGGTAAATGGTCCTAGTTCTGACATACTCCAGAATTTCCTAGTCAATTTGAACTAACCTCCTAGTTTTACCACTTTGCATCCTCATCTTCCTCTCCTTCCATAAGGAGTAAACAAATGTCGCGAACATCAATCTAACTATTAGGGACAACAATGATTTATCACTGAAGTTTCGAGATATCTGTTCCACATTCGTCTCCCATCTCTGATGTGAACGTGGGAGTGCACACCTATCGCACAAGAGTGACCAAATACGAGCCGTAAATGGGCAAGAGGAGAACAGATGGTCAAGAGTTTCCTCTTCTTCCTTGCATAATACACATCGGTTAATCTGAATAATACCAATACCCATGCTGACTAGTTTGTCCTGTGTGTATAGCTTCCCCCGGATAGCCATCCAAAGAATGATAGCATGACGGGGGATTAAGTTTTTGAACCACACAAGTTTATGCCAACCCACCACAGTCTCTCTATGCCTCAAATTCGTGTTAAGGGAGAAGGTCTCGAAGGGGCTTGCGCTTCCTAGTGCAAGGAAATGCTGCTCCTATTTGTTGTGGGTTTCCCGGTTGTTTTCTTTCCTGTTAACTGCTGCAAGGCCTCAGTCATGCCTTCCTGCTCCCCAAACGACTTCTTTTCCGATTGTTAATGTATCCCTGAATCGCTTCGAGGTGGTTGAGGGATTGGCATTCTTCTCTTATTGATTTCTCCCCCCTTATGTCTCATCAACATTCGGTTGTGTATCCATTGAATCATTCGTTTGCTGTTGAAGTGCGTGCCTCGCGCAGCGTCTGTTTTCGAACCAAGGGCAGTAGCCCGTCTGCTCACTAAGCGTAATGACTGTAATGTCCCATTACCAAATGTCCAAGTATCTGCTAAGTTATTGCGTGCGTCTGAGCTCTGAGCTCTGTCAACTATTCTCCTAATCCTATCTCCATCCCCTGTCGAGTAAGGAAGTATCCAATCAATGAAGTGATTATTCCGAAAGCAAGTAAGTGAGTGTTGAATACTGAATTTTTTCTAAGAGTAATTCATCTGTTGCAGCTCACCGAAGGGCCCTGCCCCATCTGTTACCTCGATTGTATGACCAACTTTCATAGTGCCAATCTGCGTTTTAATACCACTCATGTTAGATTGCCTTTAACTCCTAGGTAAGTCTCTGTTCCTTCGAGCAATGAGCCATAAAGCCTTCGAGCGAGTGTCGTTTCAATTTTACTTATTGGGTGGCCCCCGTCTCAAATAAGTACTAAAAAGTCACTTGAACATACCACTTTTGTTCTTTCCTCCTCCATGGGGTCTTCCTCAAGGTTTTCTTAGAGTCCGTGCCTTCAGGGGGGTTGCGCGGGGGTGCTCCCCCGGGACAGCGCATAATGATGAATTGAATGATACGATCCCTTCCTTCTTTGTCTACTCTTCTATTCCTTCTTTCGCCCTTTTCTTCTTAAGGTCGGGACAGAGTCAGTGAAGTTGGAGCTGCCCCTTGAGCTAGAGCTGTTTCAGGTCGAGTTAAGGTAGCTACCTAAGGGAGGGCTAGCCAAGTAAGGAGTCTTCCTCACTCCGTTCTGTATCCGCTGAAGGTCTATAGCAAGTAACTCCTAATACACCCATTCCTTCCTTCACCCTCTTTTTTCTTCCCTCCCTAAGGCCTACCAGTGTCTTATAAGATTTAGTAAAGGGAGCTACGGCTAGGCAAGCCAGTAACGAGTTAGCTGTTGAAGGTCAAAGGTTTCAATAACTAATACAACAAGGTAGCTTGTCTCCTTCGCGACTCACTTCTCTTATTTTGACTGAACATACTTCCACTACTCCCAAGTTGAGTTCATCGACACTCCCACTCTGCTTTTGAAGTCTCTGCTTAAAGAGGATCAGTAAGTAGGGTCTTCTTAAAGGCTCCTGGTATACCCCGTCACGTATAAGTTGTTGCCGTTTCCCTCTCCTCATCCTTCTTCGACAACTCAACGGGTTCCGTGCGGAGGAAGTCAAGGTGACATAGTAAGTCAAGGTAGCTAGGAGTTCTAGTAGCGGCTAAGGGGCCGAAGTCTTATAGCAAGCACCTCTGGTTAGAGCAAGTCTTGAGGTAGCAGCCCAAGAGCAAGTCCTATTAGTGAATCAGTCCCGAGTCGTTAGCCGCTTGAAGGCCTTTAGCTATTCTATTAATCCAACCCCTTCCATTCCACTTCTCTTCTTCCCCCCATGTAATCCTTGGGTGCTCCCCATGTTTCCTTATAGTTCTTGAAGTCGGTTCTTTAAGCGTGAGTAAGCCCTAAGGAAGAAGTGGCTTTTCCTTTGTCTATTCCTCTGCACCTCTTTCTTTCAGTTCCTTTCTCTGTCTTCCCGTTGTTGTAAGGGTTCCTTTCTTTAGTAGTTACGGTAGCTCCCTTTTTCTTTTGTTGAGTGAGCGTACCGAAGCGAGCCGAGGAGGGCGAGTGAGGGTAGCGCCTTCTTCTTCTTCCTTGTGTCTCCCCCTCGATCTTTATTAAGGCTTTTTAAGATGCCTTTCTGGGTTATCTCCTAAGTGAAGCCCTCTATTGTTTGTTGCTTGCAGTCCGTAATGCCTGGAATGGATGGAATGTACGAATATAACCCCAATAACCGCTCCTAAACGAATTTTCATATGAATATGAATGAATAGCCCCTTGTTTTCGGACTAAAGTGCGCATTGGCATTAATGAATAACGAATACCCCGCCGTTGAAAGGTGAATATGACCAGTAATGAATAGAACAACCAAACCATTCAGACTATTATTTGCGTCCGAAAGCAAAATCGCAGTAATTAATACAACCAATTAAGTTGGTAGATGCGTCAAGAGCAAAGTCAAGTAACGAGGGAGCTGTCCCTAGAGCTGCAACAATGTTGGGTGCCTTAGTTGCAGTAGGTATTATTGGGGAGGTATTTCGTGCTTTGATACTTTCTGTGGCTAGAAAGACATCATTGGCAAAACAAGAAGAATTCAGGTATGACAGGTATGGCTGAAGCTAAAGGGCAAAGGGTTAAGTCAGTAACGAATATAAGAGTCCAGTCAATTGGTTGAGTCAGGAGCGCAACTGCCTTTTGCAAGTAACCAATCAAGTGAGTCAGTTGTTGAACCAGTCAAGCCAATCTTTTGCAGCTAAACGGAATGAGCTAAGCCAGTAATGAATAGAATAATTCGGTCAAGCCAAACAATAAGGAAGGCGCTTTAGCTTCAGCCCAGAGGAGGGACCAGGGAAAGACCTTGGTTACCCGTCGTCTTCCACTGATTCTTTTCTATACTTTTACACAATTATTTTATTGATTTGATTTTCTTTCCCTTTTTCGGACGACAATCAATCTATCTTTCCATATGGATATTGAGGTTCAATAGATGCTACAGAGAGGTTGGTAATATTTTGATTTGTAAGGGTTATCCCCGCGTATGTGATTAGGTAGGTTCATTAAGGAAGGGAACAGAGAACATATCCTTGGTCATGAGGTACCTCATCCACAACTAGCCTTTTTTCCGGCCGATACCCGCCCGGGAGACACTCATTCCCCACCAGCCCTGTCAATATTCCCCTCCCGATGATCGTTTCCGAAAACCTCCACCAAAGCATATATTCTCTA
>APFE030001477.1:0-22164 GCA_000404065.3 Pinus taeda | reverse complement strand
CCCAATAACAGAGAGTAAGCTCCTATCATCGCTTCCACCTTTCATTAATGAATTTCCCCCTTTTCAACGCGTGGTATGGCTAATATGACTCTGGATGGGCAATGCCATCTTTCATTAGTGAATTTCCCCGCCTATATCCTTCGGAATTCATTGGGTCATCTGTAATGCTCTCCCAAATCATCGGAATCAGAATCAGAACTTCTCTCACCAGCGGTAAACGCGACATCATGTCTATATCCATCAGAATTACCCATTAAAATTCGTTGTCGTGTCATCTGGGGCACTCACTCATCTAGTGTCATCTTCACCTGGTGTCATCCAAAACTTCGCTAGTCATCTATCCATTCATCCATCGTATCAAGAAAGGTGATCGAGGTTAGATTCTCACATGATGTCCCCTGTAAAGAATTAGGCCGAAGAAGCGGTAAATAAGAAGGAAAGGAAGGAAGTATATGTAATAAGAGGGGGGAAATGATGATGGTGGAACAACGCTAGCCAAGGTTAATGATAACGAGTCATGGAACTTTTCATGATCATGAGAATGATAGGAGTATCCAAGGAGGTGTGGTGTTATCGGGAAGCAAGATAGATAGAAGGGCTTGCTTGTCTAAAATGGCAGATAAAGTATAAGAGGATAGTGGAGGGATACCTGAGTGAATGGAGGGCATAGCGGTGTGTGGGGAATCGTTTCTTTTGTGATGCTAGAGATTGGACATGATTTGGCAATGGGTATCTGAGTTGTTGTTTCCATCTGGAACACTTTGATATCTGTCACCTCGTAGAGAGAGAGAGTGAGAAATTAGGCCTTTCTTGGGGTTCTTTGTGGTATAGCACTCTAGTGGCGTGGATGAGACGATGTAGGGGTATGTGATAATTCAACTAGAAAGAGGAGGTGTTTCGTGATTGATGCTTCCATGAATTCTAGGGAGGAGGGCATAGATGATTCGGTGATAGCCAATCATAAGGATGGATAAGGGAATGAATACCTTATGAATGAGATGGATTGGTCACTTACGTTTAGGGCATCTATCCCTTTATCTAAAGTACACGTGCTTGGAGGAAGGAGGTCACCCACATCGATCTTACCCGTGTTCACTGTTGGATGTTACCCGATGCAGGCAGGTTGTTACCCGACCGAACCCAATTGATATTCCCATTAAGCCCTCCCACTTACCCTACGATGCTCACTACCAATTCCCCTATGATGCTCACTACCACTTGGCCAGGATCACCCACTTGGCTGGGCTCGCGAATCTGGGAAGAAATACTCTGCTTACTTGGCTTGGTTACTTAGACTCAGCTACTCGACTTGGATACTCAGATTGGCAGGGCTCATGGGTGGGGCTACTTGGATTGGATACTCGGCTTGCCTACCGAGTTCGGTTGGGCTGCTCAGTTGGGCTACTCAGCTGAGCTAATCGACTGCTCGGATTGGATACTCGACTGGGCTGGAAGCAGTCATTGTCTAGAAGCTCTACTCAGTGCAGCTACTCATCAGTGATAGAACTCTTTTCACTGCATTAATGATCTCTACTCATCGAAGCTCTAGTTGGTGCATGAAGCTAGGGTCTGTCGGTGCATGAATGATGCTCTTGTCAGTGCAGATAGAAACTCTGGTCGGTGCAGTAGTGCCAGTTGTCAGTGCAGCTTGCTCCAGTCTCATTGCCTGAAGGTCATTGCTTATAGCCGCTAGTTGATGTAGTCGATCACTCGATGCACTCGATCCAAGAGTCGATCCAGGTGTTGATCACTATACCAAGAGGCGATCCAAGATTTGATGTCGGTACTCGATACAGGTGTCGATCACTCAATGCCAGGATTCTTTGCCACTAGTCGATGCCAAGAGTCGGTGCACTCGATATGGAGTATTTGCTTATAGCCGCTTATAGCCTACGCTTACTTTTTTGCTTTTTCAGACCTAGACACTTACTTAAGGTAATACTATACCATTTCGCGAGGGAATGGTTATTACAAGACGACTTTCTTTTGGACAGCTAACTATCTATCTATCATTGGATGGATTGGTTTCAATGCCCCCCCTTTTGAAAGCCAAACTACTTAGATTATTGGATGGGAAGGGCTTGGGTTGGCACTTTGAACTGGACTATTTACTTTCTCCACTTGAATACTTTCTTATCAACAACCACCCTCTTTCTTGCATTGCCCTATTTTTGTTATTGATCAACTACAACCAGACCCCTTATCTTGGATGGATAGAAGGAAGGTGCCAGCCTTGGGTGGGTACTTTTCACTAACATGTTGGCACTTTGAACATTGCTTGCGCACCTTTACCTTACTCGCATTACCACTGCGCTCCTTGATATGCCTATTTCTCTTTACTTAAGGTACGACCTACTCCTCCCATCTGGTTCTCTTTACCTTGAACTGCTGCATAACAAAACTTAGTTATTAACCGGCTGCTTGCCTAGGTACTAACTAGTCATATTGACTCAACCAGTGAGACAATGCTATCATTGTGTAGTGGGATGGGAGGAATCATGGTGTAGGAACTGCCCTATAGATTCAATACAGCAGCCAGACGCATCAAAGATGGATGGAATAACCTTAAATGCAGGTACAAATTCGATTTGACTAGAGGTGCGGAGCCAGTTATCAACCCCAATGGATGAATATGCCTCTTATTTCAATGCACATTTTGAGGTAGGTTTTGACCTAACCTGCCTAAGCCTATAAGAAGCCTTGCTTAACTCTTGAGTAGCTACCCCATCAGCCCTTCCTTTAGAAAAAAAAGCATGTTCAACTCCAATAAAAAAGCGAGCTCTACGAGTAAGTGGCTCCAATGCCACAACTACGAGTAAGTGGCACCTAATTTAGGTATACTAGGTTAAAAGCTGGATACCAAGTATGTAGAACAAAAAATAATTTTCAATTTGAGGTCCTATTTGTAGGCCAATACGATCAAGCATGCCACCCTTGATGGGGCCACCTCACTGTAATGATTACTTGGCAAGGTTGTGGTTGGACGGCAAGCTGACCGTCGAAAATTACTATTCCCCTATTAGGGCCTACTCTCCACGGAAGGCAATGGTCTTTGTAACACCGTTCGGTAGTGAGAGACCAGTGGATACTTTGAAGGTTTTGCGTGGGGGACCTTTAAAGTATCTCATCATGGGTTAGGCAACGGTTAAGTAGCCAATAAAGTGAACTGAGCTCACTCCAAAAAGATTGTGGCCTTAGCGAAGTAAGTAACCTTTTTAGGCCTAGTTAAACTTTCTTAGGTCCTTTATAAATAAGGTAACAATGTTATTGCTTTTTCATATTTTAAAATTTTAACTCCTAGGAGTGTTTACACTCACGAGTGTTTCATGGCAGGTTTTTTTTTTAAAGTTTGCATTATTTAATGTTTGCCGAAGGATGAATCCCATTAAGGTTACCATCAAGGTTGACCCAAGGATCAAGGGTTTTGGCCTAAAGTTCACTTTATGTTCTGGATTCTGCTGAAGTAGGAGAAGAAATGGGAATCATGTCAGAACAAATGGGAATCATGTCAGGTGCAGGGGAAGATGGAGAGAAAGCAGCGGGCTCCTGCAGGTGATGGAATTGGCTCTATCTGATTGGGCTCCCAGCAATTCACCCTAATCTCTCGCTCTGTGCCGGTGAGAACACCCAACTGGCTCATTTTTATGGCAGACATGGCAAATTGAAGGAAGAATGCGAACTCAGAATCCTCGAATACCTTCACAAGCTCCCTGGTCCGGGCATCGTAGAACAGATCTTCATCTGAAGTTAAAAGGCCGTCGTTCTTCATCATGTTTTTGTAATATTTGTGATCAAAATCCTCCGGACTTTTGCTGTCCAGTGCAGTCTTCTTGGTGGTTTCGACCGTGGGGCAAATCTGCAGCAGATTCTTCACGAGCTTTTTACTCATGCGAGGGTCCAGGGGACGGAGCACGTTGGCAAAGGAAGCGCAGTGAGCTTCCCCTATGGTGTGTGCTCCTGCCCCAGAAATTTTTTAGCAATAATTAGAATGTTGGAAACACAGAAATGGGAATAAAATGGGGAAGGGTTTGGAAAACCAAAAAGGGGTAAAAATGGAGAAAATATTCGTAAAAGTAGGTAAATATCCGCATATATCCGCATTAAGATACCACCGAAATATCAGTAACAATGGATGGTGTTTGTAACCGTTGAACAAATTATTATGTAGTGATTGGGTAAAAGCGTTCAAATTATTATGTAGTGATTGGGTAAAAGAGTTCAGAGTTGGAAATAAAGATTTGACATCTTTATTTGGATTGCAGGTTTGAAATTTCAGTCATAATGTAATAATATATTGGAAGATTTAACATTTTTTTAAATTTATACGAAAAATAAAATGCAGTAAGATAAAATAATAATTTTTTAAGATATTGTTATATAATTTAAAAACAATTTAAAATAAAGATTGTGATTTTTTGTTATTTAAAATATCTTTTACATATAAAAATATGATATATCTTGAAAAACTCCAAAAGCATTGAAACTTTAAAAAACAAAAACGAAAACAAACTGATTAAAATTATACTTCTAATTTACCTATTTATCAAACTCTGCTTAAAAAAACCACCGACCAAAAAAGCAACCATGTCAACACTATATGATAAACCCTACCCTATTATACTTCCAATTTACCTATTTATCAAACTCTGCTTTAAAAAAAACCACCAACCAAAAAAGCAAACATGTCAACGCTATATGATAAACCCTATTCAAACATAAAAGTGGGCACACCTATCAACACTATATATAAACCCTATTCAAACATAAAACGCTAATATAGAAGTGGGCAAACCTGAGAGAGCAACCAGATCTACGACATCCAATCCCCTGGATTTGATGTTTTTGAGCAGCAGAGAAACGTTCCAAGTGGGTTGAGGCACGCTGTTAACAGTCTTCTGCTGTGTCCAATGTTCTGCTGTCTCTGCAACCGGTTGGGATGGGAAAATATGGTCCCTTAGCCTTCATTGATGGAGCAACAATTTCATCAGAGAAATGTATGCTTTTATCTATCTTTTTGCAAAGAAGTAACTTTATAAAATTCCCTACTTTCAATTCAGGAATTAAGAACTGTACTGGGAGGGAAGGACTTTATAGAAATCGATTCCTGGCTCCATGAACACAAAGTTAATGAAAATAACAAGTCTACTTACTGCAAGAACAACATCTCTGGCTGCTAGAGCAACAATATCTGCACAGGAAACAAACTGAGGGTATACTGCTTCCAAATTTGTTTTAATGTCATCGATTATAGCGAAAGCCTCTGGACTCAGAGATTGATCAGGTGCTGCAGCTAAATCCCAGGGACCACCTGTAGAGCCTCTCAGCAATACCGATTCATCACATCCCTGTAATAATACATAGATTAATAGAGTTCTGATCAGAACCCAGGATGAAGTTATGGTATAGTAACTCACAGTGCATACCTTTATAAAACAATCATGGTGGAAAAATCGTAGCAATCCTGCGGCCTTGGAGATGTTCTGTTCCATGAAATAATTAATCCGAGATCTTACTATCTCCTCTGCCTGTGGGCAGGTGTCATCGTAGAAGGTGTAGTCCATTCCCTGCTTTGGCGTTGGCAGTGATCTGTCACGTCTCCAGATATTCCAGGGATCGATCTCTGCATTAATCCCCATGGCCGAATGCAGCCCGATTATGGCAACGAGGAAGAGGGAGAGAGGATAGTTTGAAGCCATTTCTGATCTTGATTTTGCTCATCCTGCATTGAAATGTGAAGAATAAATAGCCAAATCATTGGGCAGAGGACCTTTTAAAGAATATCAACGGACTTTGGTCATTGACTTTACCATTTCGTACGTGGAATACTTGAACTCTGTTTGTCGTGCTGCACATTGTAAAAACATAAGATTCGATATGTATTTTAATATGGCCGTAGTCTACCTCGTTTTTAAATTTGGTTGGAAGATTTTAAATTTGTTTGGAAAATGATGAGAATTCTCTTAATTCTTGATAAAAGAGAATTTTCTTTATTTTTGATAAAATTTGAGAATTTTTGTAAGATTTTGATAAAATTTGGCAGGAATTTTTGTAAATTTAAGTTACCATTGTCAACTTCAAAATTTTGGGTTTTTTTGGAGTTTTTGATGGCGCTGAATCTATTTCCACCATTAAAAATGGCAGGAATTTTTCTAAATCTAAGTTACCATTGTCAAACTTCAAAATTCTAGGTTTTTTTGGAGTTTTTGATGGCGCTGAATCCATTTCCACCATTAAAAATTCAATTCAAACATTCTTACTGTGAAATTTTTTTATTTAATTTTTTCCCAGATTCCAACTATTTTTAATCATCTAGACAATAAAAGCCACATAGACTACTCCTTTTAATATGTATTCAGATCATATCATGCAAAGCAAGTCTAAGACACCCTCATTATATAGTAAGGATTTTGTATGGAATACAAAACTTTAAATGCATTGAATGCCATATCATGGTGTAATTCTCAGAGTCAGCTACTCTCTGGGTACATGGTTTTTAACCTGGTTACAATTTTATAAGATGGAAGAGAAAAATTTAAGATCAAATTTTCTATTAATCCAGTCAAAAACTAGTTCTATCTTAATTTGAATTTTAAACAAGTGTAATATGCGGCGTTGCTGATTAGTATCTGCCTCTTATGCAAAAGTATTTGATAGCAAACTAATCCCCTAGAGAATAATTATAGGGTGGTATAATATAGAGTTGTTATATTAAAAAAAAGCTTAGAATATTCAATAAATTAAAACCCAACGATATTAAGGATTGGTGTGGCCCATGCCAATTGTGACCCCAAGTAATTATCATCAATTTATCGAAATAATTGATGAAATGATATAGACATATGAATTATCATGAAACACTTTTTTTCTTTTTTCTTTTCTTTTCTTTTCTTTTTTTTTTTTCTTTTTCTTTTTCTTCTTCTTTTTCTTTTCTTTCTTTCTTTCTTTCTTTCTTTTTCTTTTTTTCTTTTTCTTTTTTTTTTTTTTTTTTTTTTCTGGGCAAAGACTAAACTAATTATATTAAAGAAACTGAAAAAATATTTACAAGAGGATTTAACCTCTGAGAGTGAGTGAGCAACTCTCTTTCAAAACTGTTCACAAAAAAACCTGTTCCGCTGATTGTAAGGAACATGAGACAAAATGCTATCAACAGTAATACACTTCAAAGCAGAGGATAAAGTTATTATAGGCTTGGAAGTCTACAAAAATGCAAGACATGGTAAAAAATACAGAGATTATATGCTTGCTCTTCTGGAAATGTCACCAGCCTTGGTACGCTGCGCCGTGCTCGCCGAACAGATGTAGCCGATCCCAAAATGCCAAATTCAAAACACGCATAAACAGAACAGAACATATATATTACCCCAGACTAGGAGCCGAAGACCTTACCCGCAGAACAGCGATGACTACTTGAGATTTTTTGAGCATTGCTCGGCTTCCTTGTTCGGATCTCGTTCCCAGGTAACCTCCATCCCAGCCAGGATATCTTCAGGTGTTAGGATTCCTGGCGGCAGTTTGAGGTAAAGGATATTAGCAAAGGAGTTATCAGGCTCCTTGTCCAAGGCTTGCTTCTGGGGTGAAGCCTTCTTGGTGACGTCCATTGCTTGTGGAACCTCAATAGTTTGCTGAGCAATGTTCATGGTGTCCTTGTCCTTCATGCTTCCTATCTCCTTTAGCACCTCTGCCTGCTCCTCAGAGTGTGCAAAAGTGCTGTCATCTTCAAGCCTGCTCTGAGATGAAGGAATGTAAGAGCTATCTTCCATTCCCCTCCTCTGCGATGAGTTGTCCGAGGGGGAAGGCGTCTATTCCTCGGTTTCCTCCTTCAAGCTACCCTCCTCCTCTTCTTCTTCAGAGAAAATAACTGTAACAAGAGCTGAGACGATGGGTTTGTTGGTCCTGCGTCTGAATTTGAATTTCGCCGACTGCACAGTGTTGCTGATAGCGCATCCTGAGTCTTCCGACCCAATTGAAGGGGGCGAAGCACAAGCAAGGGGTGAAATGCGTCGTGGGCTTTGACTACCCCTGCCTCCAGAACTTCCCCTCTGCCCATAGTTGCGTCCACGACGAGGAGTAGCACGCAGACGAGGAGCCATGGGATGCAAAGGGTGCTCTGTCGCCACCTGAAGATTAAACAATGCCGCAATTGCTTCTCTGTCCACCTCTGAATTGAGAATTTCGAAATCGTTTGCCGGAGAGGTCCCGCTTCCGCGGTGCAGCACCACTACAGGACGAGACCTTTGCTTATTCCTTACCGCAACCTCCCGAGAATGCCATGAACCAGACGCCGACACTGTACAGAACTGAACCTTGAGGGAAGGCTTGCTGCCACCTATGCCTCCCTCCTCTTTCCTTGCCTTTCCGTCACCTCCTTCCGCCTCAGAGCCCCAATTCCCCTCCTGTGCACACAAACAGACAGTATCGAAAGTTCTGGCAGCCATTCTGTAAATTCCCTCAGAGTTTCCTTGGGACAAAAGCCGAATTGAATAGCATTGAATGCTATTCATTACCACCCTTTGGAACACCATATCAAACCGCTTGTGCATCGGCCCGCTGTCCTCTATGCGTGGCTGGCACATGGCTCCCTTAATTGCATGTTGACACCCGCATCCGGGTATCATGAAACACACTCTTATCAATATAGACAATATTATTTGAAAACCCCTCATGACAATGAGAAATTACATGATGTCAATATAAAATTAGGACAAAGTCCAAACAATACATGTATATTTCTTAAATGGAAGCTAAAGTTCTAATTTATTTGGATTTCAATGTTTTGCTCATTCTTGCAATTTACAAAGGTGGAATATTAAACTTAAATTACTAACATTATTGTTAATATTTTATTTATTCTTTGCTATTTACAAGATTAAATAGTAAATATAAATAGTCTTAATTATATGAATTACTTGTTTTTTTTTTCTCCGTAAGACTGAGCTAATTATATTACAAAAAAACGAAAATTTACATCCAGATTTACAAAAAGGCCGAAGCCTTGTTTCTCCGTGGAGAATTTCTCGTGACTATCCATCAGTACATCTGGCAACATAACCAGTTCCTTCCAACCTGCTGAACCAACATTTAATCGACACAGTAGGCTTTTGAGCCAACACAGCGGACAGATAACTTGACACGAAGGACCCCTTTACATGGCATAATCGACACGTAGACTGACATTGACACATAGACTGATATTGACACGTAGACTGAACCTTGACACACTGACATTCAGACACATGGAATAAGATAGAGAAAAGATGGACAGAGAGCTGCATTCCTGGCCGAGAGGACGGAGAGGCTGCTGTGTTATTCCTCATCTGTCAGGTGAGGCTCGTCCTCCTTCGCTAACCCCTTAACCTTCTTGTCTTCCGCCTCAGCTGGGCGCGTTCCTCCTTGAGCAGGCAGCATCGTTGAAGTTCCAGCTTCTTCAGTTTGAGTGGGTGGCCTTAAATCCACCCTGGGCACCTGCATATCCACCCTGGGCACCGTAAAACCTTCCCGTGGCCTTCGAAAGTCGCTGCAGTGTTCAACAGTGATTGACACAATCAGCGTGTTGTTCTCCAGAGTGCAGGGTATGCGGTATTTCACCGCGGGATGTTCCAAGTGCCCACAGTCTAGGGGTTCTCCTCTTCCTTGTCCAATTTGCTGACCAATTGTTCTGCGCAGGCTGCTGCCATGGTCCGGAGGAATGTCAACAGAGGAAGCGGGTGAAGTGGCTGGCCTCTGAGTAGCAGGACGGCCCCGCGAACCGCTTCTGCCCCTCGAACCTCCTCTGCAACCGCCCATCCTTAACCTCTCAGACATTCTACAAACGCTCATCTGAATCCTTGGTAAAATCCTGCTCCTGGCCAGAGTGTGCTCTGTTTCCTTCAGAATATGCTCAGGTCTCTGCGAGTTATGCGGGAGAACAGCGCTCTTATGGATTGCCATAATCCTCTGTCCAGGTCGCGCATTGAATGGCGCCTTAACCCCGGTTGCCTTCCCCAGGAATGTCCCTGTCCTCATTAATTTTCCTGGAGCCGAACGGTTTTTCACCGCGCCTGAGCTCACCTGCACATTTAATGGCTTGGCGTATTGGTTTGTGGTGGCTTGTCCGGGCTGACAGCTGCCCATGTGACTCGCCACCCGCCATTCATGCCACGTTAGCACCCGCATCCGGGGTATATGAATTACTTGTTACATCAGAATGATAGTTAAGTATATTTAAGACAAATGAACTTTGAAGTTTCAATTTCATTAAAAGTATTTAAATTTTGTTTTTGTTTTTTAATTTACCATTTTTTTAAATAATTAAGATGTGATATCTTCAAATTCATCAATATACTTATATTTTTTTTTTTTGCAATTTAAACTTAAATTAATAATGTCATTATATTGATATTAGTTAAACTTTGTTATTTATAACTTTACTTATATCAATAACTTGTTATATTATGTTGACAAAAATATTTAAAACAAATAAAACTTTTATTAAAATACCTTATAATTGATTTCTTTAAAAGCATTTAAATTTTATTATTTTTTAGTTTGTTTATATATATATAGTTTTGTTGTAAAATAATTAAGAGGTGGTTTAAACTTATTTATATATTTATGTCATAATGACTTATAAATTAGATTAAAATTTTATATATATAAATCAAATATTAAAAATTAAACTACTATTATTTATATCACTTATAGAAAAAATTAAATATAACAAGTTTAATACTAGATGATAAATCATATTTGTTGGTTCGAAATATGTCACCCAAAAATTTCCCTTATATGATTTCTACTAAAAACAAATTTTTTTAACTTAATTTATCTTAACATTCTTGTTTTTAGCTCCAAAATTACACAAAATTTATAAAAATTTTACTTATTTTCAATACATTTATTAGTATGACTTTACAGAAATTAATTATATATATATATATATATGAGATTGTATCATAGAGTCACGACTTTAAATATATATTTGCAGGGTATAAGATAAATTATATGGGGCATAATAAATATTATTGTTATGTTAGATCATTTTGTTAAAGCTGAGTTTTTTAACTCATTGATATTGAATATAAGTGTAAATTTTAAGTGAATTAGTACATTTAGAATTTTGAAGAGACGCACAAATGTTTTAAAGATTTTATTAGAATGAATCTCAACCATAGATAAAAAAAAATAATCTTTTCACATGTATTATGTTTTAAAATGTTATTTATTTATAACAGTCACGATAGTTCACATTATCCATTATCTAGACGATATAGCACAAGTCGTGCATAGTTTTGTTTTTTGAATGTTTATTATTTTTTTTAATTTTTAATATATTTTTTTAAACATCATAAAAATAGTCATGTCAACTCCTTTTTTAGCGAATTAAAAGATGGAAATATTTTTTTTAGAAAACAAAACATATTTTTATAACTATTAAATATTCAATTTAATATCTATATTAATTATTAATTTGAGTCTAATAGAAATGTTATGCAAATAATTAAGTTAAACAATTCACTATATAAATTTGTTAATGTTATTTTCATTCGAAATAAATAATAAAAAATAAATATTGAATTAAAAATTTCTACTTTAATTGTTATGTTATTATGAGAGATTGAGAAAATCCAAAAGCGTTTTATAACTTATAACCTGAAAATTAAAAGTAATACACCCTATTCTATTCTCCTTATAGAATTAGGTATTTCCGCTATTGAGAGCCTAGCTATGATTAGGTTTTTGTTGTACAAGCACAAACTCAATAACATAGATGATCGTAGACTTCCTAAGCTAGCTTTAAATTCCAGCCAAAACCACCTAAGGCTGAATCGTAGGTGGCATAAAGACACAAGGGCCAAAACCACCTAAGGCTGAATCGTAGGTGGCATAAAGACACAAGGGCCTGGTTAAACTATGGGGAGATCAACCAGAATGATGCATTGCAAAACATAAATAACATTAAAGATATTGTTACTTCTAAGTTCAAAGAAAAAATGTGGTGTGAGAAAGATTTAGCGGCTAAAAGAAAATTAAGTTATATAAGAAGGTCATCAACCCCACCCTAGAAGATCAAAAGTATCTCTCTTTTAACTAGCTCAAAGAAGAAAATTAATATAGCAAAGATTAGAACGAATTCTCATGAGTTCCATAGTGAAACATGTCGTTGGGCAGTTCCTAAAATTCCATGGATGGAAAGGATCTGCCATATATGTGAGAATAGGAACATCGGGGATGAAAACCACTTCCTCTTAGAGTGCCCGGCTTACAACCACATTAGATCTCAGTTTCACAATCTTTATTACAATACTGACCTTCCTAGCCTTTTATAATGTCAAAATTATAGTGAGCTCGGGAGGCTTCTCTCCAAACTCTTTGAGCATAGGAAATAAATTCTTAAATCAAAATAAATAATTTGTTTCTTTAGTTTCCGATAGGACAATGTTTGTCTCGGTGGACGTTAACTTCATCATCATCGTCATCATCAATAAAATAAATAATTATTTTAAATTATTTTAAGTTTTATCTTTTAGTTTTTTTTATTTATTTTAATATTTAAAAAATTTGAATGTTATTTCATTGAATTTGAAAAATGAAATTAATTTGATTAGTGTAATTATTTATTTTTCAGCTCTTTTTAATCTTTTTTAAAAAAAATGTTAATGTTATTTTTATGGAAAAAGAAGAACTATATTTACTAGGAAAATTATTATTTACTAGGAATTATTTATTTTAAAGTTTATTTTTTGTAGTTTTTGTCTTAAGTTTATTATTATATTATTATTATTATTTATTTATTATTCATTTTTAAGGTCACGGCCAAGCCAGACACTAAATTTGTGCATGAGACCCCCTTGTTTGTGGGACAAGGGACCCACCTTCGCACTAAATTTGTGTATGAGAGCATACATACTCTACCCCCCTCTGGTTTTGAACCTATGACCTTTTAGGAGGAAACACATGCTCTTAACCATTAGGCCCACTCAAGTTGTAACCATTAAAAATTTGGTGATACAATTTTGGTTAAATCATGAATTTTTTGAATGTATGATTGGTTCAACACCCTAAAAAATCCTCAGGGCACCGATCACCTTACACAATTAAAACTTGAGATTCTAAAAATTCCCTTGAAGATTTTGGGTAAAATTTTTAGGAAAAGATAGAGGTGGTAGGAGGGGTTATTTATAGTCCCCATGGAAAACCATTATAATCTTATGGAAAACCAACTATCAAGTACTCCTAGGGGCTTGAGAAGAGGACCAATAATCAAGGTGAAATGTAGGGGCACTTGCTTGGACTAAATTTGGGGACTCTCTTCTCCCAGTACAACATTTGTACAACGACTCATTTCCTAAAGAAAAATCATCTCAAATGTGTTCTACAAAGAATTACTCATGCCTTGGATTACTTCTCCCTCAAGTCCTTTTTTCACATGCTTAGATGTCAAAACTTAAAAGTAGATATTCGAAAAGCCGGATAGACTGACATAAATATATCTTCAGGATGGAGAAACATTCCATGATTCTCCTCTCTCCCGTTTATTTCTAATGAACATGATTTCGAGTCCTATTGTAAGTGTCTTTCTCCCATGTCTCTTTCTCCCATGCCCTCTTTATGTAACTATTCTCTGCTTGGAATTTGTGTTCTTTGGTTTGTGGTTATCCCTGTTGCTTTCCACAACAACCCAGTCTTCTGAGTCATGTCCTTAATGACCCAGTCCCATTCCTCCTGCAATTTAATAATGTTGACCAAGAAGGATAAATTCATTGCATTAAGTGGTAACATCAAATGTAGAAAGTGTAGTCAACAAATAAAAGCTCTTCAACTGGAACACATGGATATTAATTGGAAACTTCATCAGCAAATGACAACCTCCATTTCCCTCATCGATGAGATTCATACCCTTAAATATAAAGTAACCCATCAAGAGGATGAAATTGATGCTCTTCATCAGCAACTAGAAGCGCTGACCCATTTCCCTCATGGATGAGATTCATACCCTTAAATATAAAGTAACCCATCAATAGGATGAAATTGACACTCTTCGTCAGCAACTAGAAGCGCTGACATTGTAGCTCAGGATCAATGAAAACCAGCACTTAAACAACAATGCATCTAGCTGACCCACTAGCAACTTGCTTCTAGATCTCAATCGACCTCTAGAAGACGCTCTTTCTCCTCCTTTTTTATGCTCTCGTATTGTACATGTGTTTTACTTCTTGGACCATTTTGCAAAGTCTACATATGTCATCCACTTATAGCAGTCAGTTTTGAATATAGTCTATTTGTACGCATGTTAATTTCTTGTATCAGGATCCTTTGTTAGAAAAATCAATATATCTGATTTCTCGTGTAGTTGTTACATTTAGGCGCGGATTTTAATAAAAGTTTTACTCATTTTTGTTAAAAAACAAAATTATAAAAAAAATACCAAAACACAAACCCTGTAACAATTAAACTAAAAATTTGAATTACACATTACACAAATTAAATTTAATTATTCTAACAATTTTTTAGGTTTTATCTAATTATTAATTTTAAAAAAATTTTTATTTCAAAATTTAAATAAAAATATATTAATTATAAATATATTAAAAATAAATAAATAAAAATAAAAATAAAAAAAAATTATTCCTCTCATCATTCAAAAGTACATAATATTAACGTTCATTTAATAAAAATTATGAATCCAATCATCCCATTCAATTACTTAAAGAACTCTTAATTAGCAAATCAACTTCCACGATACAAAATTTAAAATGTTATAATTTAATTAATATGATATATTTTTAATTGAAAATTTAAAATTATAAATATATGTTTAACTCTTTTTAAATTGAAAATGTCACATTAAAATTATTACAATTCCCCAGAAATAATAATGTATACACCCTTTTTCCAAATACTTATTAAAAAAAAATTCAATTATTTAGTGTAACATTGAAGGATGAAAGTCACTATTACCAAATTTTTTGGGATGAAAATGTGAAGTTGTGATTGCAGATTATGATTGCAAATTCTGATTGTGATTATTACATATAGCAATGGCGTTGGATTATTAATTCCTTACGTACCAAAAAATTTATGGTAAATTTTTCGGGAGCGTCTTTGAATTACAGCCATAATTGTTTTATTATTTTTTTATTGAAGTGAGGTTTCTGTATTCATAATATTTTAAGAAAAGTTTCAGTATAAATTATATGTAGAAAATTTTTGTTCAGGCCTTTTAAACTAATTAGTGTGGTTCATCGTCACGATAAGTTGATGAGTTAGATAGCAGATCTTCCAAATGGCTAAGTGTGACCATTAACAGCTATATAAAAACAACTAAATTATAATAATATTCTAATGTAAATTATGGATCAATAGTAATATAATATCTAGTCAACTTGGCTCATTATATTAAATAATTCATTTAAATAAATGAGTCTGGTAATTTTGTATATATTTTAAATCAAAATTATATTTATATATTTGTATTTTATATTATTATTTATGATGATGGTGAGTTACTGGTTAACCGAGAGATTAAATTATTTGGTAATAAATTTAGGTTATTTATTTAAGTTCATCAAAAGGTTAAGTAAATGGGGATCCATAACATTTAAAAATATTATCTTGCTATTTAATTTTTAATTCTTTTCATATAGCAATTAAATCTAATAGTGAAATATAGTTCATTAGTAAAAAGGTATATTATTTATTTATTATTTTTTTTAGAAATAAGGAAATTATTAAATAAAATTAATTTATTTTCATTTGTAGTTTAAAATATTTATGTGTTACTAAAAATTAAATAATTAATAAATTAAAATAAATAAATAAGTAATGAAAAAAATTAAAAATAATAATAAATAAAACATAAAATAATAAATAAATAAATAAAAATTAAATATATAATAATAATATTAATAATAATTTTGGATTATGTAAAATATATATAATATAATATTATATATATCTATGAGAGAAGCCAACCAATAGACCAAGGGATGATAATATTAAGATATAATAAAAATATTAGAACCAGAGTCAAAAAATAAAAACAAGAGGTCAAGAACATGACCAAAGATTAACCAAAGGAGAAACCCAGGAGGAAGGAGAAGGAAGCGGGATAAAAAGGGGAAAAATACGGTGAAACCTAGAAAGCTAGAAAAGGTCAAACAAGGGAAGGGGGTTGTCACGCCCGCAGGCCAGCAGTAGTCTTTCAACTGCTCTTGGCGAGGTGCGGCACCACCGAACACTTTCTTTTCACCAATACTTATGTTCGTGGACTACGCCTAACCACTTATTCCTACTTAGTTTGTGTTTCTCAACCACGTATTATTTCGTTATCCTTTATACCAATGAACACCCATACACATTCATTATCAACAACAATTATAAATGAATAACACAATTGCACAGTATAAAGGGAGGGGCAACTCCCTGAATAATGAGTCTGCCCAACAATATATTATACAACAGTTTACAAAGCTTTACAAGTATACTTGGAAACCCCAAGTTTCATACTTAGCCAAATTTACAATCCAAGGCAAAACTCGGTTGCCTAGCTTTTCGACACCTCCACACGGTCACCGCACGACTCACCAACGCTTAGTTTACCTTGTCGCACGATCGTGTTGTTTGCCCAACTCGGGCGTGCCTCCAAGTCGCCACACACGGGCACCTCCACCCGAGACACACCTCCGTCCACAATCTCAACACTTCACCAAGTCACCGTGCACACTTGCACGATGAGCGGGCGCTCACCCAAGTCACCAAGACGCTTGTGCCAAGTCGTCACACAAACTGGGCGCTCCTCCGTTTCACCGTTGGGCACCTTTGCATAAATCGGGTGCCACACACCCGTGCACGCCTCAACCGACCGTCGGGTGCCACACACCCGTGCACGCCCTCACCCAACGGCCGAGCGCTCCTGCCCGCGCCTTCACCCAATGCTACGCTGTCACCGTGCAACCAAGCCCAAGAATGGGCACATCCAAATCTGCGCCTTCCTCCTTAGTTTTGCGCACTAGACCTACGCCTTCTCCTTGTTGAGCGAAGATGTTGAGCGAATGAGTGATGGTTCGAATGAGCTCCACACTCTCCCAATATATATCAAACGTAGGGTGAAGTATAGGCTGCCTAGCCGACTCGCCCAAAGCCCTCATGCCATCGCAAAAGCTCCCAAATATCATGTCGGCCTTCCTACACATGCGTTCACCCTTAGTTGGCTCCACACAATCGTTGGTCAGCCTCCATACAATTTAACACCATGCCACACGCATATATACATGCTCGCCCACTCCTCATATGCGCATAACACCATCACACACTCAAGAAAGCTTGCACTTCAATCCAACCGCAGCTCGTGCAGCTCTACCCACGTGCACACATGTTCCACCCGCGCTTCCAGAACTACAAGTCGTTACAAGGCGAGCGAGGGGAAGGCAAGACTAGGACGATAGGGCAGGCATCCAGCAACTACTGATCTCTGCCCTGTCGTCTTAGTCTTTCCTTACCCTCCCTTGCCCCTTCCCTTGTTTGACCTTTTCTAGCTTTCTAGGTTTCCCCGTATTTTCCCCTTTTTATCCCGCTTCCTTCTCCTTCCTCCTGGGTTTCTCCTTTGGTTAATCTTTTTATCGCGCTTCCTGGATCGGTATTGGCCTTACCCATATTTGGGTTTTGATTTCTCCTAAAGTTTGGATTTTGGTTAGGGTTGTTTGGTGGTGCCTCCCATGAAGACTTCCTCTCCACAGATTCTACCCTGTCGCCCAACCTCTTCATACCAGAGATTATTGCATCCAATTTCTGGTCAAAGGCTGAAGGTTCCTCTTTAAAGGCAACTCTTTTTTCCAATCTAGCCCTGTTCCTCTTAGCAATTAGGTTTGCCTCAACTGTGACAACAACCTTTTGTGCTTCTTCAAGGGTTTGAGGGGCTCTTTCTTTCAATTGATACGCCATATCAGGGTCGAATCCATCAGGGAATTTGTATAGGGCCATATCAGGAGGAGGTCTTAAGTTTTGGGGTATTGCATTGTATAGATTATTGAACCTAGCATAGTACTCCAGCACTGTCTCTTGAGGACCTCTCTTAATCATGTCATATTCACCAAGTATATGTAAGGGGTCCTTCTTCTTCTCCCATCTTTTGGTGAAGGCTTGGTAAAGCTCGTCGGGGGTTGTGATGGTATTTGCAGGAAGTGACCTGAACCAAGTTCGGACATCACCTGTTAATCTTTGGACAAAAATTCTCATCCTCACACTCTCATCACATTCTTTATAGGAAAACCTTATAGCAAGGGTTTACAGCCGAAAAACATGCACTTGACCAAATGGTTCACCAAATGTGGTCCCATTTGTGTTGATTCCATAGTAGCATGTCATTGCAATTTATCAGTTAGCACAAGTGAGCATGCACTCATGAGGCATTCATCTTATTTATCAAGACCTTATCATGTTCATGCATAAATGGGGTTTCAATATTGTGAAAATTAGACTCAATAATTGTAGGTATTGCGGGGTGGGGATGTGGGGTATAGGGGTTTTATAATTATTAGGGAGGGTATAAAAAAGGATATTCAGTAAAAATATAGGATATGTAATAAAATTAAGGGTTATTTTTATGAGAGATATGTATTGGAAGGGGGCTCCAACAAAAGGATTTTGGGAGGTTTTAATTAATATCTAGTGAGATTGGAGGCCTTCTTTATTATATCATGAGCACAAGCATTATAACATATGTTTAATGGGTGGATACCCCATGCATATAGTGCACCACTATATAGGGCTTACTTGATTCTATGAGAATGTTAGATATTTCATTTTTCTCAGCTCTCTAGATTTTTTATGTTTCTTACCTTGGGTTGGAATACTTCTTGACAATGTTCATCAAATCCATTTTAGTAGTGGGGAGCCCTAAATAAATGGTCATATGGTTTTGTCTACCTAAGTGTTCTTCCTTCCCATCAAACTATTAATCCAAATGCTCCTCTCTAACATGCCCGAGTCATGAATGTTCACCATTGGAGGGGAGAATTTATTGAGGTGATGAACAACTCCAACATTTTACCAGAAAATTTTATCTGTTACATATGGAATGTAAATATTCTTTCTAGGCCCTTTTATGTGTTATTGATGGTAGCTAAATTTGCTTTCATCATTTAAGGTTTGAGATATATGGTTCATTATATAGGGATGGTAGTTTCCAAGGGGTTGGGGGGATCATCCTTGATCTTAAGGGAAACCAAGAAATAACCTTTACATAGGAGCTAGGTAGAGTGTCAAATAACCATGATAAGGAATTGATTCATTTCTAGATGTTGAAGCTTCTTTCTGAAATCAACTAATATGAAGTACAATCTATCCAATATGGCATCTCAATTGGACAATGGAGTTTTAAGAACCAAAAGTGGGGTTTCATTTCTCACTATTCCTAAACGCTTCAAACCATGGTTATGAATACGTTTTGAATAAAAAAAAAGTAGAATCTCAATTGGAAAGGGTGATTAAACAAAGAAATTTGACATTCAAGGATAATTACCCCCAAAGTACCCTCATACACTCTTGGTTCAATGTTAAATCAAGCTAATCAATTTCAATGTGAATTGGGTTCTTTTGTAGATGGGATAATGGTTGTGGATGGTTATCCTATGATACATATAGGGGAGGCTCTACGGTTTCTTGCATTGGAGTTGATTGCTTTGGTTCAAACCAATTTGAATTAGGTGTTTCTTTCTTTTTATCTTTAGGTGTTAAAAATGATATGTTTTTGGGATCTTGTTTCGTTGAGACGACTCATTTTGTTACTCATTGGACCTTGTGTTCACTGTTTGTTAGACTTTCTTAACATATCATGCTTAGATATTGTTATTTATTTTGAGGACTACTGAGAAGAGCCATTCTCTTTGCATGAAAAGATAAAAGGATAGTGTTCCAAATTTATGTGGAACAAAATTTTATTTTGAAGGTCATTTACATTAATGTAATTTGTTTAGGTGGATGCTAGAAAACTATTTGGCCATTGGTTTTGGTAGTTTGCTCGTTATGCCTATGGGAATTGATAGGAGGAACGTGTAGATGCTATGTAGTGATTTTGAAATGGAAAGTCACTTGTATTCTAAGATATGTTCATTGTGTTGAAACATTAATATCCATTGAGTTTTTAAAAGACAACAAAGTCTCATTGTAAATAATAGGAATTTGATTTTCTCTATAATTGGTAGGGTAACCTCTCATGAAGAAATTAGAAATAATGAATATGCCTTCATCTTGGAAAGTCTATATAGTAAAAAGAGGAAAATTTAATCCCTTCAATTTGAGTGCATTTCTCTTCATAAAATGGCTGTGAATAGGGTTGGAAGTTCCAATTATACTCCCTCAAATGCCACATTATGTATCGGGTTAGAGGAAATCAAAGAAGATGAGATTGTCAAACAACAGCATGATAAGGTGGAAGTGATGAGTATGTACCAAGACTTTAAGGTCACATCACAAAACTAGGTGGAATCCCAATAAACATGCCTTTATCAAGTAGTGTTTATATGTTTCGCAAATTTTGTTTAATCTTTGGCATATTCTATAGAATTTATACAAGTAGTATCCATTCAAAATCCTCTACAAAGGAGCACCACAATAAATTTCAAGTCTGTTGGAAAGTGTAACATCCCTCGGTATACCTTGTACAAAACACACATGATTAATTTTATTTTTAGTTTTTACCAACATTTAGCATCCCATGAATGTATTTTCACAAATTCTTAATCTAATCATCTAATGATATAATCATAATCATTAAGTGAAGAATCGTAGAAATGAAATAGAAAAATTGCGTAAGGGAATAATCATTAGTATAATGTGTTTCCATAATGTAGTTTTCTACAACTTTTCCTCATTACATGATTAAATTAATTAGACTTATTAAAATCATGATGCGTGATATAGTTTCCAACGTCATGCAAAGTAGAAATATCATTAGGATAAGAAAATATGAAAGCACATAAATGAACATCGATATTACCCTAGAAACCCCGAAGGGAAAAACAAACAAGCATTCTTTTTTATTAAAAATATTTCGTGAGGGAGTTCACCCCTCACTCAATGACAATGAGGGTGTCAATCCCTTGTTCATTCTTAATATTTTTTACAAAGAAACATAGCCTTACATCCAATCATTTTTAACTAGAGGCCAACACATTATCACGTTTCTCAAACATATTACACAATAGTTTTAAAATATCCTTGTGGCATGGTTTTTTACCGCATTACTTTCTTCCCCATTACCAGTATATCTTAGTAAACCAAGTTTTCCATGTAAGCGACATTTGACGATCTTTCACTTTTTATGTAAAAATAGTTATATATACTGACCTCATTGCCTGCAATAGTATTAATTATAATCTACAATTTTATTGCTACAAAAAGGATTAGTTTAAAAACTATCAGTCAATTCCTATTAAATCGCGATTTCATCCTTGAAACCACTATCACTAGCACAACTCTAACATCATGATTACTTGGAATAATAAATTATGAAAACCAAAGGATGATGACTTTTTCATCCGAACATAATGTGAGAGAATTGAGATCTCCCTATCTGAAATATTTAATCTCTACTAGTTATAATTTACATGTCAAAATTACTAATAACTTTTGTGTATTATATATCTTTGCATGGAAACAATTTCTTTCCCATGCATAAATAAAAGTAAAATCCATAACCTAAACTAGCCTTTTTATTTATAAATACATTATCAAATGAATAACCATAACCAATATTGTATTTCTCACATGTAATACAATAATTAGAATTGCAAACCCTACCATTATTATATTTAACAAACAAAAAATCACGGGAATAAATTCATAAAACCATGGCACTAATTCCTTGTTACTTTTCTTGTCCCTAAAACCATGGGTATCAATTCACAAAACCATGTTTATAAACTTGAACTATGACTATTCTTGTTATTACCCATGTAATAATATAGGAAAATAATAGAATACACAACTATTCATGTTGTCTATATTATATCTCAAATGAATTATAAAACACATACAATTACAAAATCAAGTTTGTTTCATCCACATGCATGCACCTCAAATATTTTTATACAACTAAGGACAAACGTAACATATAGAGGAGCCAAGGTTGGGAGCACATATCTAACCCATGAAGAGATACCTAATAGGACACCAAAAAAAAAAAAA
>APFE030001476.1:450-14138 GCA_000404065.3 Pinus taeda | reverse complement strand
TGGTCCCTGCCATTTGTCCATTCCCAACCATCGCACCCTACAGAGGAGCAAAATAGTATGCATCGCACCCTGAACATTGGGAAGGTGATATGCATTGCACCCTCTTCATGGAGCTTCCTGTACATTGGGAAGGTGATATGCATTGCACCCTCTTCATGGAGCTTTCAGAATGGTCCAGTTTTGACCATTTATGAGCAGTTTTCAGTGGAGAACGTCTGGGAGATGATGTAACCAGTTGACCTTGTTCCTTTAGGCAGTGAAGCAACCCTTTTATGGACTTAAGAGCCATCAGTGTATGGACATTTGTGATTGGGATTGAAGTGCCCAAAAATGTCTATAACACTATCTCTCTGCTGTGGTAGATATTCCTCATTTTAATTTTGGCTTTCGGTCTTTGACTTTTCACCTTTCCTTTTGTCGTTTGAATAAAAACCAATTTTTTAATAAAAATAGCTTTGAAGGAAGATTTCGTCTTTAATGAAGGGAAATATAGTTCCACCAATTCCAGTTGCAATTTCTCCTTTAATACTGGGGAACACATATCCAACAAGATTCGTAGCACTATCCATCGTTAGAAGTTAATATTCTATCCCTGCCATTTTTAGCCCTTACATTTTCTATCTTAGGTAATCATGACTTTAGATGGTCCTCACAAATCCTCAAACAACAAGCCAAAATGATGATCTCAAATTATTCCTCAGGATCCATTCTGCTCTTTTGTTGGGTAAAATTAACATTTTAACTATGTTTTGATACCAATGATCTTTCTGAATTTCTTGATTAACTTCCTTGTGTTGCAAAAACACACCCATAATAATAGCAACTGAAATGAAAACCAACGCTGACAATAGAATAGATGTGGGGATACCTAGCAGCAGGGCACCAATAGTTATTGCAGCAATTGATCCATCTATATACTCTGACAAGTTAGAGCATGCATTGTCAGTGATCGTAGAAATAGAATGGAAGTCTCCATTTATGGTTTCAAAGACATGTGGAGAAGTTGGCAATGATATCTCTCTTTCCAAAGAGGTTCCTGTATAGTATGAACTATTTCTGGGCAGTGCTGATAAACTTCTTGCTTTGACTGCAAAATACCAACTTCACTCTCCATTTCCCCTTTATGAACTGATTCAATTACACTATAATCATAATCAGAGACACTGGAAACTGGTAATTTTGGGTTGTTCTCTAAAACCTTTGTGAGAGGACGACATTGATCATGTCTTTTAGCAAATTTCTCTTGCATAGGTCCCACTTGAGGTCTTTTCATTTTTTATGTTAAAGGAGATCCTTTACTACAGTTCACAGGGCTTCCACAACCTATGCTACAAGCAACATAAGATGGACTACGAACAATATTTTCGGGAATAAATACTTTTGGAATGCCTTCACGTGATGCAGGCATATTAGGCTGCTTCCTTTTGAGAGCAATCCTCAATCCAAAGTCTTGTAGCCCTCTCATTCGAGTTGTGCCTTTAGTGCTATCATCCTCCAAATCTACCTCGCTCGTTTGTTTGAAATTGTGAACATATAGTGATGCAACAACACTTAAAGGGTTTGTTTGCTGAAATGAAACAACTGACTGCGTGGCATCCAAAGGTGAATCAGGTTCCAAAATGTCATTATGCTCCACAGATTTATGCTTACTTCTATCTTTTTGCAAACCAGGAACATGTAATCTGGACTACTTCGTCTCATTACCACGTTTCTTTTCATCAAAACCAACTGCTTCCAGGACAGAGGAAAGTTGTTTTGGCATGAGTTGTTTCTTCTCAAGCTCAAGAGCATGAAGAATAGCATCTTCTCTGCGAGCATATTTTACAACCATTTTTTTTTGCTGGCAGGTTCGCATAAGCTTTTTCCTTCTCTATACAATCATCATACTCACCACAACGAAAGGCTTTCACTCATTTGGATTTCTCAATATTGTACCAGTCCATGCTGGCATCATCCCTACCAAGAAGTTTAACATGGGTTCCTGATCTGGGAGACATCAGGTGAGTTTTAGATAGCTCCTCTATAGCATAGACAGATATTACTAAACCTCACAACATCTCCAGCTTCGGTCATTTTGGATGTAACTAAGGATCCATCGATGAGTTTTTCACCAACATGGAGCGAGAAGAGCTGAGTGATTTGAATTTTTGCAGAGCAACGATAAAAAAAATTCATTGTCGACCCTATGTGCCACAAGTCAGCCCAACGTGTCGCGCTCACTGTATGCGTTGTGCTCGTTGGAAAATACACAGTGGCAGGAGGCCCTGTGTGCCGCGACCTCCCAATGCGTCGCGCCTTCTCCCAATGCGTCGCGCGCACTCGAAACAAACAGTCTCAGCTTTATACTCACAGTTTCGGCTTCTTCACAATTCACCTCAACTTCTTTGATGTCTCTTGGTGCAAATGGATCGTTGGATCATAAAAAATTATATTTGTACCCCTGACATTTGATTTTTGTTTTGAAAAAATCCAATGTTGTAGTGCTTTGAAACCTTTGACACTTCACTGTTTGCTTTGATTTTTGAGCTGATGATTTTTGTCTATTCTTTTGTAGGGAATGGATGGCTAGAACTTCGGCAAAGGATCAGGGTGGTGCCTGAAAAATTTCGTGACTAAAAACTTTGCAAAATCACATATTTATTACAAAGGACAAAATGATCATTTTCTTCAAAACAGAGTTTTGAAGAAAAGTCAGGATCAAGCGATATAACGATGAAATTTTGCAATGAAAACCTATTTGGAAACCTCCCTCATGCGTCTGATGATATTATTTGACATTTTGAAGACTAAATTTTCGAAACCCTAGACCTAAGACTCTTTGCTAACCAAAAGACCATCCATGACTATAAATGACTGTAAAATTGATTTGATGATGAACTTTGATGGTTCAGACACAAACCAGCAGATACATAATCATGAGGGACATGAGTAAAAAGGCCCTTCCTATCGTCATATGATGGCATGCCCCTAACGGAATGCAGATGAATGGATGAATGAGACACCTAAAAATTAAATGCAATAAGCGAAATGATCTCTGACGAAGGGATAATCAGACCGACTCTAACAACTTCAACTTTAGATTTATCAACTTTAATCCCATCTCCCGAAATGTGATGTCCTAAAACAATACCTTCTGTAAACATCATAAAACATTTTTCATGGCTTAATGAAAGGTTTGTTTCTTTACATCTTTTAAGAACTTTTTCCAAATTTTCCAAAGCTTCTTCAAATGTGTTTCCATAAACTGTAAAATCATCCATATATACCTCTACACAATCATGTATTAGATCAGAAAAAATTCCTAGTACTACTCTTTGGAATGTTGCAGGTGCATTACACAACCCAAAAGGAAGTACTCGGTAGGAAAAAATTCCCCATGGAAAAGTAAATGTGGTTTTATCCTGATCCTTTGGTGCTACCTAAATTTGATTATAATCACTAAAACCATCCAAGAATGAAAAATACTTCTTAACTGCTAATGTATCTAACACTTAATCTATAAAGGGCAAAGGAAAATGATATTTAAGGGTTGCTTTATTCAATTCTCGGTAATCAATGCACACCCTCCATTTACCATTCTTTTTAGGCACAATTACCAAAGGAGAAACCCATTGCCTATCTGAAATTGGGTAAATGAATTTTACATTTAGTAATTTTTGGAGCTCTTCTTTCACAGTTTCCCCAAGATTTGGAATCATTCTTCTCTGAGGTTGTCTGATTGATTTATTTTTTTCGTCAATATAGATATGATGGATGAAAGTCTTAGGATCAATGTCTTTCATGTCAGTGTACTCCCATGCAAATGCATAAGAATGTTTTTGTAATGTTTTGGTTAGCTCCTCTTGCTGTAGTTTCTCCAAGTTTTTTTTTTTATGTTCAATGTCCTACCTAGAAAAATTTCAATTATAGAGCTACCAAACTTCTTCCTTAGAATAGAGAGACATCTGCCTAGATGACAAGTATTCAACATTAGATTTTTCTTCAAATTGTGCATGATCATATTCTGAAGATGTTTCAAAATTTTCCAATGTATTCAAAATTTGACTATCTTCACTAATTTCTAAAATAGTAAAGAGAGGCTAGATATCATCTTCATCATCAATCCATTCCTTGTCATCTATTTCTATGATTGCTTTTGCTGGAGGATACAGAGTAAATTTCTTTTTTGAATTACCATCATAAATATACATGTCACCAGATGTACAACTAATAAAAGCATCAGCTATGGCCAACCAAGGTCTTCCTAATATGAGTGGGTGTCCTCCTAGATTATTCTTGGGAGTTAATATCATGAAATCAACAGGATATTCCCAAGAATCTAAGGAGGCTGAAATATCCTCTAGTACACCATCTAATTTAATTATTGATCTATCTGCAAGTTGCAGTAAGGTAGGTGTGTAAAGAAGATTAGGAAGTTTAAGCTGCTCCATAGTTTGTCTACTCATAATGTTTATTGTTGCCCCTAACTCAATCAATGTATTTGGAATTTCAATTCCATTTATATGTGTCTTGACAATTGGACTTCCTGGATCCACATATTTCTGCATGGCAATTTTCCCATCATTATGTCTACTATCTTTCCTACCAGGTGAATTCTTTTTGTTTCTTTTGATTTTCTTCCTGGTCTTTTGATGCTCAACTCCTTTATTGTCTTGGCTAGAATTAGAATTTCTCTAATGGCTTGTAACAAAGGAATTTTGATACAGACATTCTTCAATTCATCTAGAAAATCATAATTGGGCAACAAGATCTATTTTTCTATCCCTCTAGCAATTTGTAGTATTTCAGGAAAAGAAGGTGTAGAAGTAGATGCTAGTTGCTTAATGGTAGGAGTTGTGTTCACTGATTCTTTTTGTTTTTCTTTTTCAATGTTTTCGTTTTACAGAGATGTTGCCTCAAAACTTTTATTCACTTTTAGAGAATCTTCCGCAGAAATGTCGTGTTCTTGAATAACTACAGAAGGTCTTTCCTTTTCTAATATCCTGCCAGATCTTAGTTGAACATCAATAAGATCTAGTGGAGTAATCATGTAAGTTGGGAATTTTTGTCTTTCTACCATGTAAGCATTCTGAGGGTTTTTATTGTTGGGGTTTGGTAATGGTTGGGCAGGTATCTGATTTGGTTTCTACTAAAATGGTAGTAAGAGTTGAGGATTTTGACTTTGTTGTGGAGGTTGTTGTGGAAATGGTAATGAAAGTTGAGGATTCTGATTTTGAAGTTGTGGCTGTTGATTTTGTGGGGGAGGATAATTCTGATAGGAGGGAGGATATTGATAATATTGAGCAAATCTCCCATAAGGATTTTGAACCCCTTGTTCCCACGGTTGAGATTAATACTAAGATTGAGGTTGAGGCCAAGGTTGTTGCCAAGAATTCCAGTTTGGTGGGGGCTGAAGATACATTGGATTGTTAAATCCCTGATTTTGTGGCCCCTGCCAAGGTCTAACAAGCAAAGAGATTTTGCAGAATTTGGGATTGTCTCCTCTTGAAAGACAACCTTAAGACCTGGGATTGAAGGACAACCCTTGCTTTCATGGCTTTCCGAACAGATCATACAAGTTTCTACAATTTTTGCATCTAAAGGACATTCCCTTAGAGCATGTTTCTTTTTGAAATTTGGACAAAAAATGGCTAAAGCATCAGCCTCTGTTTTCTGCTTGTTTTGAATTGTAAGGGTGTCTAGTTTCTCACTAAGGCTCCCTAGAATGTCAGTTTTAAACTCATCAAGCATATTGCCAATTTCTGCCCTACTTACAAATCTAGTTGTAGATTTGTTTACTCTAACAAGAGAAGGATCTCTTGGCCCTTTCCCTATTTTTGATTTCCCTCTTGAGAGATGAACACACAGTTATCCTATGTCACTCAATGGAAGTTGTGAGATATCTACCTTACCCATCATGTTAAGGATATCTATCCACTCATCTCTAATGGCCTTTAACAAAAGAGCTTTCAAAGTTTCTTCATCTAAATTGTTCATCTTTGCTCTCTTCAAATTATAGTTAAATCTCTCAATCAAGTCTTCTAAGTTTTCATCCTCTCTTTGCATCATTTACACCTCATCTTTATGATTGGTAGGCATACAATAATCCAAGTATCTATCCAAAAATGCCTTTTTCATGTCATTCCATGTTCTGATGGATTGAGTGACTAACCCCATGAACCATTTCAAAGCAGCCCCTTTTAGTGTTGAAGGGAATAATTTAAGTTCTTCTAGATGGTCATAAGTTTTGCACAAGACTTCAAACTTAAACAAAAATGTTTCGGGGTCCTCACTTCTCAACCCATAGAAGTTTGGGAGGACAGATGGTGAGATATTTTTCATTGTGGTATGTGTTTCCTCATCCACTATAGGGAATCCAAAAGAGTTATCTACTTCCCTATTTTCTCTGCCTCCTCCATTATTACCTCTACCTTCTCTATTATTTCCTCTACCTCCTCCTCTACCCCCTCCTCCAAACAATGAGAATTCTCCATCTTGTTCTTCTTCTGCCATTATAGTTTCTAGAGAGTCAGTATAGGGCTCAACCTTCAAGGTTATTCCCTCCTCCTCTAGTTCTTCTATTAATGGATTATGGGAGAGAGTTTCTACTTCTTCTTCCTCACCAGGTATTCCTAATTCTTCAATTACAATAGGCTCTCCTCTGGAGGTGAAAAAGGTTATCCCTACTGTTGGAGATCCAAAATTTTGCTCTCCTAGGACTGTTTTAGTAAATGAAGTAGGAGAATCTTTTGATTGAGTTTCCGCCCCTTGAATTCCAGGAATCCTATGGTTGGGAGTATGATTCTGGGATGGAGGTGTGCCTTTTCTAACTCTTGGTGGAGTAGGTGGTATTGTAGGAATCAAACTTCTGCCCCTAGCTATAAATCTACCCCTAGGGTCTCTTTCTCTATGCATGTCATTGTTTTGTTTTGTTGTTTTTTTTCTTTTAATGTAAGAGATAAGGCTACCTAGTTACACTTCCCCGGCAACGACGCCAAAATGTTTGGTCAATTTAGTGTCCTAAATTGCTCTACATAAATTATCAATCTGGGTATCAAAAACTGATGAAGTGTAGTGCACTATATGTGCTAGATGACCGTTCTTACTTCATTGTTTTTTAGTTTTATGTTGTTTTGGTGGTTTTGGGTCCTTTAGTTCCTAATAGATTACAATGTAACTGTTAAAATCCTAAATCTAACTTCTGTAAAAAAAGCTAAGAACCTAAAAAGGAGAAATAAAAGTGCTTTAAGCAAGATTTGGAAGTAAAGTTTAATCAAGAAATGAAAACAGAGTTTCTATTTCTGCTCTTATCATTGTTTCCAAATCATGAACTAAAATAACTTAAAAGTGAATTTGCAACTACAGTCTAATCAATTATAGAAACAAGACTAAATGAGATACTAAAACTGAGAGGGAAATTGCAACTACCTATGATGGAAACAGAACCAAAATGAAATACTGAAAATGAAAGTGAGATTACAACTAATGTTTAGTCTATTGTAGAAACAAAACTTAATGAAAAACTGAAAGTGAAATTGCAACACAACTAAATGAAATACTTAGTTACTCTACCTCTCAATTTTGGAAGACAAGCCTCCTTGGGATGACATTTTGAGGAATTTTGTACTTCATTATCCTAAGAGAAGATAAATGCAAAAATGCAGAAAAGACTCATTGCATGAATGAAGTATTCAACCACTTAGTTTAAGATGAGTTATCAACTAGAAGGGCTTTTTAGAAACATTCATCTACACCATGAGTCACTAAACGAGTAATACAATGGCAAGAACAGTAATGGGACTGATCAGTCTATTTGGAAATTTAAAAACTAGTGAAATAGTAAATGAAATAAACTACTCTACACTACTGAAATAAACTTCTACTACTAATAAAAACTAGAAATAAATTAAGCAAAGAGAAAGATATTCTATAATGAAAGAAGTTATTCTGCATTAGTGAAGAAATGATGCATTATAAACAGGGTTAGTATGAAAAATGGTTATGAACACTATGAAAGAAATGATAAATTTACAGTTTAACTATAAAAGACAAAACAAAATGAAATGAAACCTCAGTCAGTGCAGGGGCCCTCTGCAACTGCTCAGGTTATGTGTGCTCAATCAAAACTCCAAGAAACGCTTTCAGATATCCATAAAACACACAGTCCTTATATTAAAAATAGAGAATGAGTTTTTCAAAATTACAGAACAGTAGTCTAAGCTTAATACATGAGGAAATTTGAACAGGTTCTACATTCTTTACACAAGTATTTATAGAAAAATTATACAACTATTTATGGAAAAAAATAAGCTATAGCCAAAAACACGTAGCAAACAAGCAAGCAGAATCCTCTTCCTCGACTGTTGGAGACATAAATCTAAGGTAATGGTTGTTGGATTTGGTTGCACAGATGGTTGTTGGAGTCCATGGGTTTAGGAAGTTGTTTTGGATCCCATCACTATGAAACGTGTACAAAACAAAGTCTTGTTTGCCTTTGGTCTCTACATTTGACTTCTCCATTGACCGGAGTCTTGAGCTGGTTTCTTTGTTGAATTGGGCTAGTTGACTAGGATAGGATCCATGTCATGACATTCCATAGATGCTTATGTAGCTGGTTTCCTCGCTTGACACCTGTAACTTGTCGAAAAATGAAGATAGTTGCGAAACAGCCGATTAGCTACAGAATAGGCTATGTCCCATAGCTAAAAGACAAAAACTTATTCAAACAGCAAAACATAAAAGCATAACACGTAAATCACTAAAATGTTCTCCTTAAGGCAATGTATACTAGTTATTGATGATAGAGATGCATTTTCTTCATGGAAAAACAAAGAAAAGGGAGGAGAAGAGTTGCCAAGGAAAGGGCAGCGTTGTACAGGTAAATCCCCTCTGCGGACAGAGGTGATCCCACTAGCCTAAACAGGGTCTAGCAATAATCGAATAACGCTAGCATGCAGGTTCCTAATTGAAAAGTAAAGGCCAATGATGAGAGCCTACCTCAAATCCAATGCTTATATTCATAGAAGAGTCGTCGCTTCCATTCTTTCGCTTTAGCTCGTCACAATCCTCACAATCCTTGTGAATAGACACCTGCACATGCAAAGAAAAAGACAAATACAAGCATAAAATCCAAGAAATGCAACTATGTATCAGTCAGAAAGGATACAACTCAAACATCATAATAAAGACACATGAGTGGAACCATAATGATAGTCGTCTATTATTATTGATAAAAAAAAAGAGAATACAACCAAGTTCTGACGTCAAATCCTCCTTTGGCTGGGTGAATCAGCAACACATGCCTTGCAAAGCTTGTAGGCGATGGGAACAAGCCTCTCTCTCCTTGATCACTTGGACATGGATCTCCTCCTTAAGGATTTAGCCTCATAGGGATGAACAAGGGCTCTTGCAAGATGAGCTTAGCAATTCTCAGACTTTAGGAGCTTGAAAGGTAGAATTACTAACCAAGAATTACCAACTAGCTTGTCAAATGGGAAAGAACAAGCTTATATAAAGATGGGAGGAGTAGATAAGACCATCCACTTGAATCATGGGATTGCCCTTATCATTAGGAAGCTTCCATGAGAGGTGGAGAACTACTTCCCTCCTTGGGAGATACGAAGCCCAACTGAACCAACTAGAACTGGAATTAGTTCATGGATAAGGTGGAAGGAACCTTTGGAAGTTTGATTGTTAAAAACTTTGCCCAACTGGGTTGGCGCTAGTACGACTCTGAGACAGAGCGCCAGCTGGCACGCCCTCTTTGGAGGACTTACCCCATTGGCGCGAGTAATACATTATGGAACAGCGCCAATGGAGAAAGGGCTATATTTTTGGGTATTTTGCAGAAGGTGTCTTCACGGCACATGGAGTACATACTTTAAGGGATACAAAGCAGGTGTTTGCAAGTTATGTCACTTCTCACAAGTCCCAGAATAGGTCCTCCAATGTACGGGAGAAGGGGTAACAGGGACGGTGACAAAATACTGTGTAACAGATGCCCCCTAAAGCATGAAGCCCGAGACAGAGAGGGGTTAAGTGCTTTACAAGAACATGGTCGACTGAAAACACGGCGGCCAGAGAACCTGCACGAAGTACAACTGATATCTCAAATACATGATGTACATGGTATGGGCACAGCCATCCATAATAGAGTACATAAAAATCTAGATCCCAGGTATGGACGCAGCCATCCGATGAGGATCAAAGAATAGACTCAGGTATGGTTGCAGCCATCTGGTGAATGAGTCATGTAGTGATTATAATAATCCACAAAATGCAGTCTAGATATTAACATACAAAATCCAGGGTCTTGCGCTCCAACTCGACCCAAACAAAGTACAAGTTCAAGCATGTGAATATAGGAGTCAAAGTTGAACATGCGAGAACATCGTCTGATTACCAGCCAATGATGAAAACTGTTAATAAACGCGAGAGGTGCCACCAATAATGACAATGGTCCTCAAGGTACCATAGGTACAATCCACGACGTGCGAATCAATGAGCTGGTGTCGAACACCCATAGAATCATCCGATCGGAGGCCAATGATGAAAACCTCGCGTCGAACACGAAGAACCTGCCATTGAGGCATGCAGGCTCCAAGGTACCTGAAGGGATTCTCTAAGTCAACTTCCTGGATAGTGAGCTGAAGTCGACAGGAAGTGACCTTGATCGAAGGTGGGCCATAATGTTTCCCACATCATCAACACGAGATGGAGAAGGATAAAAAAAATTGTGCGAGGTATCAGAGGGAGGTTGAGTATTCTGTAGAGGTCAACTTCTCTTAAACATAACGGCGGCACGACAGTGGACTTGGCAGTATTTGACATCAAATGATCAGGGGTCTTGGTGACAAGGCGATGAGCAGATGAATAGTCAAACAGGATAACCCAAACCCACGGAGGCAAGTGTGAAACAAGATGATATATCCCCACCCAGACACGAATGTAGATGAGTTCCATGTTCAAGAGCGACATACTGTCGACACAACGATGATTACGGTTCCTTTATTCCCCCACCATTTCTGGCGAGTACCCCGGTTATTTTTAGATGACAAGCTTGACGGGGATAGCATATGCTTGAGAAGCGTCATTTCGATGAAATCCGATGTCATTAGGTCTTAACGAGTCTGACAAAGGAAAAACTTGGCGTCTTTTCATATTTAGAGAGTTTGAAAAGACAGCGAAAAGGAAACTCCAGGGGTGTCTTTTTTCGTGAAGTTGTGTCTCTTGAGCCCAAAAAAGTATAAAACCATGCTCGAAAGAACCGCTCGGTCATTACGACCGAGGAGTACTTTTCATAAGTAGTGACTCTGATCTGAAAAAGTAGAAAAGTGATCAGAACCACGTCGCTTCATGACCATTAACGAACCGGAAAAGACAAGGGTCCGACAATCTTTTCGTTTTTAAACGGTCGAAAAAGGGTTTAAAGATGACCACCTCTCATGTCTGTTTAACGAGTCGAGAGGAGCAACTCGGCATTCTTTTCACGTTTAGAGAGTCAGAAAAGAGAAAAAGATGACTCCAAAGTGACTTTTTCGTGTATTTACCGAGTCCGAAAAAGTATAAAATACAACTCGTTTCGCCATGAAAGCTACATGAACACCTGTCGCTGCACAAAAATCGACGTAAAACCCGTTTTCGACGCAAATATTCATAAAACGACTTTTTAAAGCTTAATTAGGGTCAAAAAGCTATAAAAAGGTGAAAATAGTAAAATAAAAATTACTTTTCACTTTTTACCTTTGGAGAGCGACATTAGGGCTTTTTGGAGTGCGACCTTCAGTTGACGACTGCGGCCAATCCAGTGGACCATTTCGAGCATCGTCAATGCCAGGTAAGCGGTCTTGTTCTTAGCTTCATTTCCATCCGTTTGGATTTTGTTCTTAACTACATTTTCATTTCCTATGGGGGGAATTTGAAATTTAGGGGTTACGCCCATTGGCGCGGGTTTCGGGCATAGATCCGCGCCAATGGGGCAAGTTTCCCATAGGGCGCGTGCCCATGGGTGCGACTGTTTTAGAAACAGTCGCGCCAACGGTCGCGCACATTTTTTTGGTTAATTTTAACAAATCTAAACCCCATTTTTTTGCAATTTCAAGCTTCATGAGATTCTAATGCATCATTTTAACTTGTTTTTGCAGGGCAATCCACAAAAATGGTGATTGTATGGAAGGAACGGGAACATGACCAAGTGGAGAATTTGGCCCTAGCTGACGAAGATTGCATGGAAGCTCTCAGAGCATGTGGACTCAAAAAATACTTCATGCTATCTTATTTACGGGCTCAGCCAGAGCTCCTGCAGTACTTGATTGACTTATGGGATGTAGAGGAACAGGTGTTCTGGATACGAGATCAGGTATTAGAGTTGGATGTATCGGACGTCTACTTCTTGACTGGACTATCGCGACGAGGGCCGGTGCCTCGATTGACTGGGAGCAAGCCATCTAGAGAGAAGATGGATGAGGTGAAGGCCCGAATTTGCCCGGAGGCAAAATATGGGCAGGGCAGTTCGAAGGTGGATATCCCCACCATTTAGGACTTGACACTGCAGCATTACTATTCACTTTTACACGAGCTGCGGGGGCACAAGCACCCCACGAAGCTATGAAGAACCACCTGCTATTAGCGATGGAGTGTCTTAGCCCGACAATCTTCAATTGGGCGTCATCTGTGACGATCAACATGAAGAGGCAGCTGACAAAGGCCAAGCGGGGCAAGCTGCAACAGTTCCGGTATGGTTCCATCTTGGTGACGTTCTTCCTGGAACATGTGCCAAGCTTCCAGGGCCAAGGGGCCTTTGTGGCAAACCCAGCACCTCGAGAGCTAAGGATGGCTCGATGGGCGGCACTGATGCCGAGGGGTGGTGGCGGCCAGCAGATGGCCTTCAGACCGGAGTTCTTCAGGTGGCTTCGCTGCCAACTGATCATGGTGGAAGACTGGCCGTATGCGGGGACAGACTTCACTGGAGACCCTAACCTTCCCCTTCTAGATGGAGAGGATTGGGATGAGGAGATTGGTACGTCCTCATTTTTTGTTTTTGTATTTTTATGATTTTTTTTTGTTAGTACATGCTTGTCCTAATGTCCTTTATACGCATATGCAGACGTTGGCCCAGAGCATCCAGCTGGCCTGTCTCCCGTTGCGAGGAGACATCCAGTAGCAGCAGCAGCAGGAGCAGATCCTCAGGAGGAGGGCGGTGATAGAGGGGAGCTCATCCAGAACCTTGAGGCTATCACTCGAGGGATCCCAGATTATGCTCGGCTAGCGGATGTCCCGCTAGCGTACCAGAGGCACATAGTTGGGGTGCCAACTCGCATCCACTGACTCCTGAGGCATCTAGTGCGAGTGGTGACGTGCTACCATGAGCACCACCGAGACTAGATATCTAGGATTTTCTTTTCATGCATATTTTTTGAGAGACATGTTGTCTCCGGATGTATTCAGACAAACATGTAATTTTTTTGCGATGATGCATGGGGTGCAAACATTCTGGACACACACACACACACACACACATATATATATGTATATACATATGTTTTATGGTTTATTGTACTTTATGCTTCTTGTGTTATGTGGATTCACATGTTATGCAAATGCCTGTCCAACACATAATTAGCTAATGCATCTGTTAACGTATTAAGTCGTCTTGGAATATGTTGATAAGTAATGAAATCAAAATCCCTTTCTAATAACTTAACACATAA
>APFE030001470.1:26746-39491 GCA_000404065.3 Pinus taeda | reverse complement strand
AATAATGTAGTGATTTATTTTTATTTTTATTTTTTATGATATAAAAACAAATAAATATGCACAGAAAAATTAAGAAATCACCATACATTTCCAAATTAACCACCACACATAAATTGTCGTTACCACGACACATAAATTGTGGTTATTGATCGAGCAATCTAATGACTTAAACCAATAAAATATGATCTTTTCATCCACTCATTCAACCACATATAGATATGAAATTTCATACAACAATAGATTGTATGTGACAATCACTTAGATCCGCTTTCTTCTACACTGCATTTTTTACAAGTAACAGAGAGGAACAAGGTCTTCAAGATAACCAGAAGCTCGACCGCAGGCCCTTTGGCCCTTAAGAGAAGATCTTTAACATACTTGACTAGAAATCTATAGATAACTAGATTCGACCATGTTGCAGGGATCTCTGCACATGCATTTCAGCTAAATTACTTCTGCTCATCGGGCCACGAAGAGTGTCATCATTATGTGGAAGGGGAGAAGGAGAGGAGTCCCAGCATTATGTTGGAGGGGGAGTTACATTTGGAGAGTGGTGGGGGAGTTACATTTGGAGAGTGGTGGAGTGAAAATGGAAATTATTTTTTAAATTTCAGTTATATTTTTTAAATTTTAAAAATAAATATTAGAAATAATTTATTTGATAGTAATATAATTAGCCACAACTACATTTACCAATTGTCGTTTTAACATCTAATTATTATTATTATTAATAATGTTATAATAATCATAGCCTAATATTTATATTTATCATAATTATATTTTTTATGTTAACATATTATTTTGTGTATTAATATAATATTGTAGTTACCTAAAATTTTGCTAATATATTAATAGTTATATTTAAAATTTTAATCTAGTCCACATAAACCATAATAATAACTGTTAGTTCTTATTAATAATAAGTATTTATCCTTACCATTATGTTAAGGTTAATAATAATTATTGTGGTGTGGTTTTTGAGATTTTGGGCTTCGATATTCCACAGTATTCATTTTTATGCTGTCTACGATTCGAGTCTAGAAGAAGAATCATCGTGAAGACTCAATCTACAAAGAAGAGAGGGCCTTATAAATATGAAACGGAGTGTTGCCAAAGTGGGGAGCCCACCAGCTTAAGGGAAATAATTACTTATTTTATAGTATTATTATTATTATTTTTATGTCATATAATTAATGAAAACAATATTTGTATTTAGAGTTTCTTATTCATTTATTTTTTATTTAATGCTTTATACTATATATTTTTCTGACTTATATTATACTCATTAGTATGCCCTTATTCATTTATTACAAATTTTATTAATTTTAGCTTTTAATTATTTATATATATGTATATATATATATATAATTATTTTTGTCTTCTTAAATGTATTTATAATATTTCTCATAAATAGTATATATGTTTACATGTATAGTTAATAAATATTATTTTTTTTTATTTTAATTTAATTTAATGAATTATAGTTTTTATATTATTTATGATTATTTGTTGAAGAGTAGTTTTAATATTATTATTTAGCTAATAATTTGATTCTTGATATTTTAGGTCTATGTTATTAGCTTATTAATATTACGTTTTAATATGGATATTAATTATACCTAAAATGAATCATGTTATGAGATTGTATAAGTAATATTGTTTAGCATTATTAATTAGTAGGGGCAAGAGAGGAAGAGTTGGGTTAACAAAGGATAGGTAAGAGGAAGGATGGTTCAAAAGGGTTTAGGTTAATAGGGGTGTTATATGAGAGAATGGGAGGAGCAGGGGGAAAGGGGTGCGAGGATGGAGAATATTAAGGGTTTTTTTTGTTCATTGTGGGGGAGAATGGAAATCCAATTTTTGCTAACTTCTAGGCCACCATCCCTATTGAGGTTGTGTGGGTTCTTGATGATTTAGAGTGCCTCCCACACTTTTTGTTTGAAATGATGACTCACATTAAACAAAAAGTGTGGGAGGCACTTGAAATCATCAACCACCCGCACAACCTCAATAGGGATGGTGGCCTAGAAGTTAGTAGAAATTAGATTTCCCTTCTCCCCCGCAATGAATAAAAAACACCCTTAATATTCTCCATCCTCCCACCCCTTCCCCCCTGCTCCTCCCATTCTCTCATATAACATCCCTCTTCTCCTTAAAGTTCCCCCTTCACCCTCATATGCTCCATCCCTGAGAATGTTATTAACCTAAACCCTTTTTGAACCCGTATTCCTCTATCCTATCCTTTGTTAACCCAACTCTTCCTCTCTCCAACTCTTCCTCTCTCGCCCCTAATAATTAATAGCTAAAATTTACTGGTACAATCTATACCATGATTGGTTTTAATATAATTTAAAGATTCATATTAAAAACATAATATTAATAAACCATAATAACATAGACCTAAAATATCAAAAATCAAATTATTTAGCTTTAAATCATAATTATTTAATACTACTCTTCAACAAATAATAATAAATAAATAAATAAAAACTTATAATTTCATTAAAATTAAATTAAATAAAATTGGACATAATAATTTATTACTATACATTATAAACATATATTACCATTTTGAGTAAAGTATTATAAGTTCATTTAAGAAGACTAAAATAAGTTTATTACATACATTGATAATTAAAAAAAAAAAAAAGTATGCATTAAAAGCATAAAATTTAATTAAAATTTTGTAATAAATTGAAAAAAGGTCATACTAAATGAGTATAATATAAGTCATTAAAATAAATATTTAGTAAAAATTAAAGCATTAAATTAAAAAATTAAATGAATAAGAAACTTATAATAATAAATTTTTTTTAACTATATGACATAAAAATAATAATAAAAATTATATCAAAATAGTAATTATTTACCTTTTAAGTTGGTCGGTCCCCACTTGACAACATCCATTTCATATTTTTATAATTTTCATTTCTCTTCATTGTAGATTCAATCCTCACGATGAGTCTTGTTCTATACTCGAACATAGATAGCATAGAAATGAATACTGTTGGAAATAATTAGTAATATGAACTATATGAATACTATTAATATTGTAGTGTACATTATTATTATAATATATATATATATATATGAATGAATAGAATATTATTAATTTTGTTAATATATTATTGCTATAAGTCAACTATTATATACTTAAATTATAACATAATAATAGTATTTTTTTATTTATATAAGTATATATCTTTACTATATTGTCAATAATTTTTATATATATTTATTAATATAAATGTTAATATCTTTACATATTTTAGTAAAGTAATTAAAATACAAATAAATCCAATGGATTAAAAACATACATGGTTATAATATTATAAACTAAAACGACTAATAAACCAAATAGTTTAATATTATAAACTCAATCAATTAGTAAACTCAATGGATAAACACTATAAACATAAAGGATCAACAAACCCAAGGAATCAAATTAAAAACACGTGGGATTAATAAGTATTAGGAATTACCATTTTAAACCCAAGGGATTATTTATATTATAAACCCAATGAATTAGTAAACTCAAGGGATAAATAATATAAATGTAATGAATAAAGAAACCCAAGGATCAATATAAAAAAAAGGGATTAATAAGCTCTAGAAATTGATATTTTAAGCTCAAAGGATAAACAAACCCAATGGACTAAATTATAAATCAAATGAATTATTAGTAATATAAACTAAAGGGACTAATAAACCTAAAGGTTTAATACTATAAACCCAAATATTTAATATTATAAACCCAAGGGATAAATATCGTAAACCTAAGCGATGAACAAATCAAAGGGATCAATATTAAAAACAAAAGGGTTTAACAAAGCCTAGGAATAAAAATTTTTAACACAAAGGATTGGTAAACCCATATGACTATTGACATTATAAACCTAAAGGATCAATATGCCTAAGGTATTTTTAATATTATAAACCCCCTGAATTAATAAACCAGGCGGATAAACATAATAAATCTAAAGGATTAATATTAAACCCTATAACTAATATTTAAGCCTTATTATTGACGTTTAATAAACCCTATGGATTATTAATATTATTAATATTTCCAACCCCAAGAATTAGAAAAACTAAGGCAATAATTTTATAACCCAATGGATCAACAAGCCCGATGGATTATTAATATTATAAACAAAAGGGATCAATAAATCCAAGAGATTATTAATATTATAAACCCAAGACATTGATATCATAAATACAAATTATTAATAAACCAAAGTGATTAATAAACCCAACAGACTAATATTAAATCCAAAATGATTAATAAACCCTAGGAGTTAATATTTTAAACTCAAGGGACAAATAAATGCAAGGGACTAAATGATAAAGCCAAGGAATTATTAGTATTATAAACTTAAGGATGAAATAAACCCAAGCGTTTAATACTATAAACCCAAGGAATTAGTGAACCCAAGCATAAACATATTATCAACCTAAGGGATAAAGAAATACAAGGGATCAATATTAAAAACACAATGGATTAATAAAGTAGAGGAATTAATATTTTAAACCCAAAGGATTGATAAAGCCACATGACTATTAATATTATAAACCAAAGTGATCAATAAGCCCTAGGGATTGTTAATATTATAAACCTATAAGTTAATAAAGTGAAGAGATAAACACTATAAACCTAATGGATTAATATTAAACCATAGGACTAATATTTAACTCCTAGTATTGGGATTTAATAAAGGCAAGGGATTATTAACATTATAAAGTTGAGGGATTATGAAGGGTAGACATTGTAAACATAATGGGTTAATATTAAAGTGTAGCACTAATATTTAAAATGTAATATTGTGATTTAATAAACCAAGGGATTATTAATATTATAAACACAAATGACCAATAAACCCAAGGGATTAACATTATAAGCCCAATGGATTAAAAAACCAAGGAATTATTAATATTATAAACCCAAATGACCAATAAACCCGAGGGATTATTAAGATTGCAAACCGAGCTAATTAATATTATAAATATAAATGATTAATAAACTGAAGAAATCAAGAAACACAACAAACTAATATGAAAACCCAAATGATTAATAAACCCTAAAAGATAATATTTTAAACTCAAGGGATTAATAACTCCAATGAATGCATGAACCCAATGGATAAATATTAGAAAGCTAAGGGATCAACATGTCCAAAATATCAATATTAAAAAACAAGAGATTAATAAATCTTAGGAATTAATATTTTAAACCCAAAGGATTGATAAAATCACATGATTATTGATATTATAAACCCAAATGATCACTAAACCTTAGGTATTGTTAATATTATAAACCCAATGAATCACTAAAATGAAGGGATAAACATTATAAACCTAAGGTAATAATATTAAGTCCTAGGACAAATATTTAACACTTAACATTAGGGTTTAATAAACACAATTGATTATTAATATTAAAAACCCAAGGGATCATTATTATCAACCCAAAGAATTAGAAAACTCATGCGACTAATATTAAAGTGTAGGAATAATAAATAACCTTTAATATTGGGTTTAATAAACCCAAGTGATTATAAATATTATAAGCCAAATGTATTATTAATATTATAAATAAAAGGGATCAATCAACCCAACAAACTAATATTAAAAAGGCAAGCGATTAGTAAACCCTAGGAATTAATATTTTAAACTCAAGGGATTAAATGATAAACCAAAGGAATTATTAATATTATAAACTTAAATAACAAATAAATCGAAGCGTTTAATATTATAAACCTAAGGAATTAGTAAACCTAAAGGATCAAAAAACACAAGGGATCAATATTAAAAACATAGGGGATTAATAAAGCCTAGAATTAATATTTTAAACCGAAAGCATTGATAAACCCACATGACTATGTCTAACTTACAAGAACCTCTCCCACTTCCAAAGCTTTAAATTTTCCCAAGCCTTAATGATTAACCAATGCGGAATTAAGAAATGCTTGAAAATATGGGTGTATGCTTGCATTTGTTTCAGCTGATTATTTACCTTAAAATCTATTGTTTGTGCCGATATGGGAAGGTACTTAAATTGATATATAAACGCATATAACAGTAGTTAAAGCAGCAGTAAAAACAAACACATAAGGCAACAATATAATATGGAGTTCACCCTGATATCTTGGGCTATGTCTCCTTCAGCTCTGATCAACTCGCTTAGGCTCTCTGGGATTATGGCTTCAATTCTTTTGTAAGTGCTACACTTAACTCCATTGGTTTACAACCGAACCAATGGGCTTAGAAAGCCATCTTACCCATGGCTTTCCTTGTTCTACAGATAGGTCCAAGCTTCTCTGCACTGGACTCCTTTTGTCAGCGCTTTGAGCTTCTCGAGCTTCTGGCTTCTCCGACTCCCTCAGAATTCTGCCTTTGTCTCTGGAACTCCTTCTCCTTGTCTTTGACACACCTTAGACAACCAGCCACAGCTCGATCATTTGATCTCCTGTTGTGTTGTAACTTCACTGCAGCCTCGTGGCTCTTGGAAGTCTATTAGAGCCCTCTCGCTCTGTGGCTTTGCCTCCAACCTCTAGTGGATCTCCTTATTACAATGAGCTCGGCTCTGGTTTCTCTACTTCCAGGTCTCCTCACTGCTTTCTAGGCTACTCTCTCTTTCTCCTCTTTTATTCTCTATCTGTTCGTGGCTTAAAGCCAATCCGTCTCATGATTGCTCGCTTCCTCTCCCATCTCTTCAGATCATCTGCCACTGTTCGCCTGGAATTCCCTACCTTTGTGCCATTTCCACTGTGTAACGTTTCACAGGGAGGTGGCCACTTTCCCTTCACGAACTAAGCACCAACTCTTCCTCGATGGTTTGTTATTTCGGTTACTTTGTGAAATGATTCATCTGCCAGCTCAGTAGTCAAATCGGACTTCAAACCTTTATGTGTCGTAGCTTATTTTCCCCCATCAAATACTTTCATCCATTGGGTTCAATCTCTGCCGTTAGATCTGGGGCCTCCAGATCTTATGGTTATCACTCTTATTGCATGGATGACTTGCTCAGACATTAGCCCACAACGAGAGTAGTTTTCTCTCTCATCTGTTGGACACACATCATTCACTGTATGGCATCACTTGGTCCTCGGAAAAACCCACTTACCACTGGAAACGCCTCCGATATTCTGCCGATTTTGGAGTGTGAGACCTACATGGCGTTTCAACACTTTTCCCACAGTTTTCAGGTTTTCCTTGTGACCGTGTGCTCAGGGCTTTTCCTTCTCGAGGGGTTTTTCTTTTCACTAATCGCGCATCAAAAACAACCTTCATTTCCTAATTTGGATTTCCCAATTGCTAGTTTGAGCCATTGTGCAGTCTCCATGGGCCTCGGTTAGCGCGCTTTGACAGAGGACCCCTGTTGCTCCATGCTGACCACAAATTATCATTGTTCAAAGGCTATTTCTGATAGGCATTGACATCCACAAGACTTTAAACTTTGGTATGAGTTTTTACAGAGTCCAGGTAGCTTTAAGAGAGTTTAAGGATCCAATTTGGATCACACCTTCGCACTAAAAGAACTTTTGGTCCACCAAAAGACTGATATACTACTCTTAGTAGTAAATGAGAGTAACAACACCCTCTTCTTTTAGCCTCCCTACACTTGCCTTCGCATAGTGCCTCTGAACCAAAATCTCTGACCACTTCCCTTCTTGGATGGGTTGGTCATCTGGGGAAGAACTGTTTTCCTCCTTAACTTCAAGCAGAACTTCTGTTATGAAGTTTATAGAAGGTAGTTTGAACTTCTTTGCCTTGATCCTTGATCAAAGGTGGCTCAAACAAATATGAAGTACATATGCTCCACAAAAATTTCATTTGTACCTGTTTGAAAAGCTGCCAACAATAACTGTTAACAACAGCAGGCATACAGACAACAACTGCATTGGCTAACTCCTGCTTCAAAAAAGAAATAGCCCCAGATCCCTTTCCAGGTGCACCAATTTACCGGGTAGCATCGCCGCATTTTATCTTTTAGTGCAAACGTGACTGTTTCCACCCATCATGAAGTGTTATTATTGGAACCACCAGCACCCGAGTCAGAGTTAAGCGGATCCCAATCCAATTTCCTCTGTTTCATTAGCGATCCTCCTATTTAACTATTTCGAACATTTCAGACCCTATAATTGATCAAAAGGTTACGATGAATTGGGACAATTCATCATCATCCTTTTCAAAATAGTTATTTTAGTATTAATAATTATTTTTTTATATTTAGTATATAATATATATATATATATTAATTATTTATTATATTATAGGGTTCCGAAGATTCGTTGGTTGGAACAAAGGGTATTTGAAAACTGGACCGAACCGATTCATATTAGATAAATGCAATGATCGTCGATCCCCAGTTTTCAGAGTTAGTCTATTGATCCTCGAATCACCTATTGAATAAACATCGATGGAACAATTTTTAAGAGGGAGGAAGTTGTGCTTTTGCCTTCCATTGGACCAGATTTCTTTCACAATATTATATTCCATTCAATTATTTTTTTATTCATTTCTCGTCTGTTAGAACCTTTGCAATGCACAAATAGAAAAGGAGTATTTTATTCTCTCTCATCATCTTCTATGTATAACTACATCGTGGTCCGATATGAATGAGTCTCCCTTCCATGTCTTATATCTACATACAAATGATTAACTAGATAACAAGCCAAGAAAACATGCTTTACAACAAATGACCCTTCAGGTCAAGCATGTAGGAAAAAAACCTTTAGGACTCGTTTCCAAAAGATGAAACAGTTCATCCTTATCTCCATTTTAGAAACCAAGTTAACTTCTCCTCAGCTAGCATCACATGTATCTCATGCTCATGCATGCATTCCATCTTTCAACTTTGGCTTAAGTATATTGTACTTCCGAAGCTGAAATGATCATACTGTTGCAGCAATAAAGTGAGTTTCCTACTCAACTTCTTCTATTTATCATTTGGTAAGATCCTGCAACTTGCATTTATTCCACAAAGAAATGTAAACAGATGCATCACTAGACATGCAGCCTTAATTGGATAAGAATTCTAACCATTTCTTACCAATCCATTTCAAAGGTCCCTCCTTTGTTTTCACATCAGCATCAATATGTGAATCATCCTGAACCACATCAATCATGAATCTTTGTTTCCATCCCTGCCATTTTCTTTTTCCACCTTCTCCTTCAGCTTTGGTGGAAGCAGTGCTGGATTCAAAATCCAACACCTTTTAGCAAGATGCCCTTGCTTATAGCAGTAAGTGCAATGCACGTGCATCTTTTTGACAACATGATTTGCCTTGTCTTGTGGACCTTTGGCTGCTTGCTTCTTTTCCTTCAAAAGTTTCCTACATGTGGCCATCCTCTTCCAACATCTAGAAACATAATGGTTATCCAAACCACAAAAGGAACATGCAATTATTTTTCCATGCTTTACAAAATCAAAAGGAAGGTGTTTAGAACCAGATTTATACCCGCCTCTTTCACCTTCATTGCCTTCATGAGGAGGTGAAGCAAATGAAGAAGTGGCTCCCTTTGGAACACCATCACTTTCTTCAAGGCTGTCAGATTTTCCACAACTCTCTCGTTCAAGTGTGTGCTTCTGAACACCTGCATCCTACGAAGGATGCTTCGAGCTATTGCATTCCTCCTAAATACAATCCTCACACTTCTGAGGTATAGGACTTGCAATGAAACTCCTTTTTGGAATTGTTTTAATGGCCTTCATGGCAGCTTTGGAATCCATCGAAAGATCCATGGAAAGATCTTTAGCTTGGGGGGAATCAGAGGTGATTCATGGCTCAGTGGGGGTACTCCTCCCTCCAGGTGAGGTTTCAGTTGGTGTTAGATGCGTGGAATGTCTAGTATGATAATTCTCACTCTCTCTCTTGTTAGTTGCATGTGATTATGTGAAGATTTTATTAAGTTTCTTCGCTATAGGAATGTTGGATGAATTACTTATGCTTATGTGTTAATAGATTTAATGGTACTTTCCTCTATTCCGATGAGAATCATTTACATGATGTGGATTTTATTTTAGTCCTCACTTACTATGAGTTAAATCATTTAGCTGAGATAAGTTGATGGTTAATTTCTTATCTCTTATAGTTAGAATGGGTAAATCATTTAGCTCGAGAGCTTAAAGGTTGTGTTGAATAATAATATAGTATTGGTTATGCCCCGTGTGAGCTATATCAATAATCTTCTTCATAAGCATATTAGATGTAATGACCCAAAGTAATATCTTATTCTCTCATTTTGGTACTGGATGGGGAATTGTGCAGATATTCTCAGATGTGCATGTTAGACAAGATAGAAGTAGATTTACATGCCCATGTTAGTAGAAGTTGATACAAGAAAATGTTCTTTCATTCATGCATGAAGACATTAAAGATGTTGTAAGGATTGCATGTTACAAGAGTATGTGATTTCACACCCAGGGTATATGACTCCACCTCGATCTTTCATTGTAGTTATGATTATTGGTTCAGTAAATTCGTGGGGGCTGTGAAATCTTAATTGTAACTAAGACAAAAATTTAAAATTTTGGGATCTAAAGGTTGTTTTTCCAGGGTAGGTTAAAGAGGTTCGTTACATATTGCTCAAACTATCCAAATTCATTTAAATTTTGAATTTAAAACATATGTGATTCTATATTATATAATGTATAAATTTGCTATATTTTTAAGGCTTTTAAATAGCCGAAACTTTAAATTACAATAAAAAAATTTAAATTTCTATAAATTTAAATTTTAACAAATTGACAAAAATTTGTACTATTTTATTTGTTATAAGTTTTTAAAACTTTTTATATAATTTTTAACTCATAAATTTGAATAATAAATACTCCATATAATAATATTACAATACATAATAATATTCTAACCACTATATGAAATCAGAGTTCCAATAGCCTGCAAAAGATATTTCAAATGCCATTCTTCAAAAAAAAAAAAATCACTTTCAAATGTATGTTGGAGTTCTCCTCGTATCAATTGGAAAAAAAGCTTTGTCATTACCACAAGTAAAGAGTCTTTCCAAAACATAAAAGTTAACTTTCTTTTATAAAAATTGATCTACTTTTATAAAAGTCTAATTTAATCTATTTTATAAAAGGTTGATATTTATAAAACTTTATTAGCAAAAAATAATTGTTAATTTTTCTTATAAAGGTAGATTAAGTTAGACTTATAAAAGTAAGTTAACGTTTATAGAAAAAGGTTAGCTTTTATGTTTTGGAAAGAACATTATAATATAGTATATATATTTTATAATATATATATAATATAATAATTATTCAAAAACATAATAATTAAAAATATAGGGTGTATTTTATAAATTTATATTAGTTTTTATTATTGATACACTATTAATAGGTGATTTATATGAAACCATATAAATATATTGAACTTCCAGTTCAATTCTTCATAATTTGGTATTTAACCTCTATTTATCTATTTTTATCTATGTAATTGTATATCATTTTTTCAAACTCTCAATCTACTATTAAAAGAAGAATATGAATCAACATAAAATAAATTCCATGTCAATATTAAAGTTTATATCATAATCTTGTAAAAAAAATAACAACGTCAAAATTAAAGGGAACAAAACAAACAATCATGTAGAAAATATTGTTGCTATGCAATAAATGTATTTTTTCTTTGTTTTTGTTTCCAACTCGAAAATAGTTTCAATAATAATCAATTCTATTAAATCTTATTCTTCATTAAAATTAAAATAATTTGAATTAACAATTTAATACATTCAAGAGATTTTATATTGAATACAATAAGATCTATTGAAAAGAAATTTTAAATTATTTTATTATAACCCTTCTTTTCTTAATATTTGTTTTTAAGACAAACTATATAAATCAACCAATTGAATGACATCTAACAACTCGAACAACTAACAACCAATAAAACCATTAAGGATTTCCAACCAATAAAACCATTAAGGATTTCCCATCTATAGCTAGAATCAAATCTATATAAAAAATGGATGCCAGACAAATAACAATGCCAAATAATATTGTTTCTATGCAATAAATATATTCTTTTCAGTGTACACATGGCTATGAATGGTTTCATAGCTCAAATTTCTTCATGTAATAATCAATTCTATTGTTCACCAAAATTAAAATAAATTAAATTAACGAAAAATTAAATATTATTATTCATCCACTCCACTCAAATCAACTTCACTGAGTCCATGTGTTATTTGTTGCTAATTTCTATAAGCTTCATTAACTAAACAAAATTAACTTTAGATTTGTTTAGAATTTTTTTGGCGAAATCACATAAATTGATCATTTGTCGACGCGTTTCGAACCAACCAGTGTGGTTCATCGTCAGGACAAGTTGAAGATACAGATCCAGTATAGCGTGTTAAATAGTCTAAGCAGAGACTTCAACGGCTAGAACGACTAACGACTATTTTTCAACTTAAGACCCCAGTCAAATCTAAAATAATATTACTTTTTTATAAATATTATCAGATCTACGGAGTCAAGTAAACTGGGTAAAAATAAACCAGAAAAGTGATTAGATATTAAATTTATCTATTTAATTATTTAAATTATTAATAAATACATATATTAATAATATTTTCCAATACCCAATATAATGCTATATTTAATGTTAAGTTATTAAATTATTAAATTAATTACTAGAAAATTATATTAGAAAATAAAATAGACCATGGTTAGTTTTCAAAACCTAACCATTTAATTATTTAAATTATTATATATAAATAT
>APFE030001470.1:5163-26011 GCA_000404065.3 Pinus taeda | reverse complement strand
TTTTTTTCCCCACTGGAAAAATCCGTAATTTTCATTAATATAGAGAAAATTACATATTGTAGATGCTGTGCATATGCTGTAATCAGAGTCACTCGTGTACTAAACATGAGTGGCTCTAAGCTGTCCAGATACACCACGCAGGGCGATCTACCCAAAGGTAGCTGTAAAAACTATTTTATGTCTGTAAAAGCCTGTACATAGGCCACGCAGGGCCCCTTCCAGTATAATATCCCAAAAAAATATGTCAAATTAACATCAAAAAGATTTCAAAAATTGTGTTCCTGAACTTTACAAAAAAAACACTTGTGATTCAAGGACCCGGGTCCCCTTGATAATGTTGATCTATATAAGACCGATGATAATATCAGAATTCATCAGTCCCCCTCTGCTCTTGTATCACCCATTCTCCTCTGGGTAATGTCGCGGCCTCCTTGGATAATTGGTCAACACTGCAGTTATATTCCCTGTACATATGAGTGCAAGAGATACTCTTAAATTCTGCCTTGAAGAGGTTCACTTCGTTTAATATGTTGCTGAGTGTGTGTATGTGACAAATGGATATGCGATTGAACCAATTTATAATAATCTTAGAGTCCCCAAAAATATTAAGATTGTGGCACTCATGACCCAAGGAGAAATGCAATAAATGGCGAAGGGTAATGAGTTCCGCAAAATTATTGGTGCCAGCTCCTAATCCCATCTTAACTTTGTAGAAATGTTGTTCATTTATATATAGAATGAATCCCCCTCCGCAACCCTGTTGATTTGCAGCCCCATCGAAAAATGCCCAGGGAATAGTTTTGTCAATACAGGGAGGTGGATGAGTGCGCCTCTCTCTAGGTGGATTGGGGTCTAGCAATTCATTATATGCAGAGATAATGCCAGCCTCCATGTGTGGCCAACATATAGCTCTGTTGTCAAATATGAAACTGTTTCAAGCCTGCCATATGTACCAACAGACAAGCAAGGGGAGACTCTATAATTTAGATCCCTTGTGCCTGCCACACCAGTCATCCCATGCGCTGCTAAGATCAATGCCAACCCAAGTCCTAGTGAAACGAATAGATGTGGATAAACTCTGCCAAAGAGATTGTAATGCGATGCAGAGTAGGAAATGATGTTCCGTAGATTCCGATTCACATTTGCACAGTATACACCAGGTTAGCCCATAAATAGCTCAGTGAGTTAGATGCTCCCCCATAGGTACAATATCTCTGAGAATGCACCAAAAGAATAATCTAGTGCGAGGAGGTGTTGTAAGCTTCCAAATGTATCTCCACCAATTCAATATCTGATCTGGTCTTTTGTGCAGTATTAGGGCGCTATAACCTGACTTTGGGGCATATATACCATTTTCTGCCAAACACCAAACTAATTCGTTAGGTCCCTCTTTTATCCTTATATGGGATTTAGATAATGCAGTTATATATTCATGCCATTCTTGGTGCCATTGGAGGGGAAGATTGAGTTGTCGAGTAGATTTCCATGCTTGTGAAAAGATATCCGAATTCGGCTGGTCTGCAATGTGTGAGAAGACCTTGATCCCATGTGCGTGAAGATGCATGATGAGGTCTCTAGAAGGTAAGTGTCTTCCTCCACTATCGATCCACGGATCTGACCCGATCCTACCCAGGGAACCATCATTGATTCTCCACACCAGATTGTCTCTTATGTTAGGAAGGGAAGGTATCAATGCTTTCCATATAGATGAGCTGCCAGTCGACGGCCACGAAGGTAGGCGAACCCAATCCAACATGTTCTGTGGCTAGATATATTTATGATATGTGATATGGGTCCATAGATTCTGACCAGTCAACAAAGTCCAGCCCATTTTTTGCAGCTAGGGCCTGGGTGAAAAGTGGAAGGTCTTTCAGACCCCATCCACCCCATTTCTTTGGCATTGCAATCTTTTACCAGCTGATCCAGGCAAATAATTTTTTATCTTGATTCCCGTTCCAGAGATATCTGTTGTCGATTTGTTTCAGGCGAGATAGGATGTTCCTGGGTATCCATGCCAGAGCCATCCAGAAAACCGGGGTAGCTTCCAGTACTGATTTGATAAGCACCAACCTGCCCGCCCTGGATAAAAATCTATAACTCCAGATGGATAGTCTCTTCTCAAATTTTGTAACAAGCCATACCCAATCTGCAATTCTCTAGCAGGTAGGTTTAAGCCAAAAACCCAGATATTTGAGACCTTTGTCCAAAGGGTGTATACTGAATGGAAAGACCTGATGAGCAAATTGGGATTCTTGAACAGAGGTACGGGTGAAGGTGATGGTGGATTTAGAGTGGTTCGCAAGCATCCCAGTAGCAGACGAGAAGAGGAGTAGAATCTTGGAGAAAGATCTGGAATCCCGAATGCTGCCATCAAGCATAATAAGCACATCATCCACAAAAAGGAGATGGATAAGAAAGCAGTCCTCTGAAATCTTGAGGCCACAAATATCTCCATTCCTCTTAGCTGATGAAATTAAGCGACTAAGACCCTCCATGACAATAAGAAAGAGGAGAGGGGATAGGGGATAACCCTGTCTGAGCCCCCTTTCAGAGTGAAAGAAATGTGAGGCCGAGCCATTTATGAGGACACTGAATGTGGGAGTGGTAATGCAGGCCATAATCCAAGAAATGTAGATGTGAGGGAAGCCCAAGCGAATAAGAAGCATTTTAATATAAAGCCAGCTCACCCAATCGAAGGCTTTGGATAAGTCAATCTTGAGAATGATGCTTTTTAAATGCTTGGTCCATATAAAATGGATGGATTCCTGAGCCGATCCAATGGTTTCATGGATCTGTCTGGATTTGAGGAAGGCAAATTGTTGAGGAGCAATGTTCTTTGAGAGAATTGGCCTAAGACGATTGGCAATAATCTTAGAAATAATCTTGTATAAGTAGTTACAGAAGGATATAGGTCGATAATCATCAAAAGACGATGGAGAATCAGATTTTGGGATAAGGGCTATGAAGGTCAAATTGATAGCATGATATAGAGATCCTGAAGTTCTGCTCTCCTCCACCACTTTCAATAAGTCCTGCCCTAGGATTTCATAAAATGCCAAATAGAATTCGATGGTCCAACCATCCGAGCCTGGACTCTTGTCCTTTTTGAACCATTTTAACGTGCCTTCAAGTTCACCAGAAGTGACTGGTGCACGGAGCACTTCTGCATCGTCCTCATAGACAAACCTTGGAAAATGTCCAGCCACATTAATAATATCAGGAAGATTTAAACATGAGGGCATTTGTACAGGTTCCTGAAGTGTGAAGTACCAAGGTGTCATAGCTTGTTGAAGGTATCAGCAAGGCCTCCCTCAGGCAGAGGAAGATTCCAAATGGTATTAGATACCTTTCGCCCCTTGGCATAATTTTGATAGAACCTAGTATTATCGTCCCCAACTTTTAACCATATTGCTCTACTCCTCAAGCTCATGGATTCGTCGCACTCCTTTAGAATATAGGCCTTTTGGTTTTCCAGCTCAATCAAGCAGATCTTATCATCCGCAGAGATGAAACCCAAATTTTGGTCATGAAGTAATAAGCCCAGCTTCGTCTCAATATGAGCGAGTTGTGAGTTTTCTCGGGAGCGCTTTTCCTTGGCCCAATTGATAGAGAGATGTTTGAGCTCAAAGAGATTGTTGCAAAAACCTTTAGCAAAGGACTCTACTCGATGGATGGGGTTTGCAACCCAGAAATTAGTAACCTCTTGATGTAATCAGGGTCTCTCAGCGAGACATGATTGAATTTGTAAGGGGCTTTCGGCTTTTTGAAAGGCCCCAGGATTTCTAGATATATAGGAGAATGATCTAATATGCCCCCTGTACCCACCCATTGCTTGTAGTGATGCAGTTGTTGCCAAAGCGGAGCTTTCATTAAAAATCTGTCGAGTCTACATGCCAGTGTTGCATCACCCACCCTTCTGTTCCTCCATGTAGGTAGAGGTTTTTGCATGGGGACATCAATAAAGTTGGTCTGTACCAACAGATTTGACATATGATCAGTGATAGGATCTATCTGAGCCACAGACCCCCAAGACTCACTGTACCCCAAAGAAAAGTTTAGATCGCCTCAAATAATAGTATGATCTGAATCCAGAAGGTGGAGATTTAGTAAATGCTGCCAAAACTGTTCCCTCTTTTGACAGGGTCCATATACATTCACAATCCGAAAAATCATGCCAAGATCAGCAGAGAAAATATCAAGTCCCAAGAAACCTGATCCCCCCAGGATGCCTCAACTCTGATGGATCGAGAGTTATATCCTATAGCCATTCCCCCCTATCTCCCAGTAGCATATGAAGCGACAAATGTCCAGCTCGGGAACTAGCTTGTAGGGAGTGGGAGATATGATCAGCCTTACCAATAGTTTCTTGAAGCATGATAATGTTAATTGATTCAACCTCAATGAGTCTTCTCAACGCTAGTTTCTTGGAGGCACTAGCCAAGCCCCTGCAATTGAAAGACAAGCACTTCATGGAGGGACATCCCGCGTGGTATTTCCTACTCTAAGAACCCCATCAATAGTGGATTGACGGCGAGAGGCGACCTCCACCCCAGCGTGCTTGATAGCCTTGGAGAGATGTGACTTCCTACCCCTGGAAGACAGGGGAATCGCCCCAAGCAAAGTGAGACCTAGACCATTCTGTCGGACAGGGAAACCCTTGTGGTGGGATCTGGAGCGAAGGAAGTATTGGTGAGGGGGAGATATCCCAAATGATGACGGCGAAACAGAAGATGTCTATAGTGAGATCAAGGAGGGGGTCGTCGAGATAATAAGAGGGGGAGTGGACATGATGCAATGCGCCATGGATGTTTGTATCGAGGAGACAACCACAGATGCAGTAAAATCAAAAGATGAGAGAGAAGGGTTCAGAGAAACACTCGAAGCTACCGAGGCTTCAGCTGCAAAACGAGCCCTGGTCAGCTGCGACGATTATAATTATTATTATAATAATAATTATATAATTATAATAAAATAATAATTATTATATTTATTTATTAATTATAAATTATAATTATTAATAATTATAATTATGATAATTATTATAATTATAATATAATAGTATAATTATTATAAAATAATAATTATTATTAGTAGAATTATTATTATATATAGAATGATATATTTAGTAACAATAAATCATTTTAATATAAAGAAATAATCTAATCTAAAATTTTATTAATAAACACTAAAACAAAAAGTCGACATCAAAAAAAGTTTTAACTATGAACGGTACTCCGAATAAATGATAAGAATAAACTATGTTGTTTATGGACACATCAGTACTATTCTCGTGCCCATGTTCACAATCGTATAGATGTGGACTATTCAAAATAAAATACATGCATCATCTCACCTTTAAAGCTATATATATAAGTTACCAGTATTTTTCAAAAATTAATTTTTTTGCTATAATAGACATTGATCTATTTTTTACTTAAGAGACATAGACCTATATTAAAATATTTCTGGCTGTGCAAGTTTTTTCATAACTTTAGTATAAATTTGAACTAACAGACATTAAATATATATTGAAAAACCTATACATAAAGTACCCGTTTTCATACATTTTTCATCTGATTTTGACCTAATAGACATAGATCTATAATGAAAAACCTATATAAGATATTTTTTAAGATCATCTGATTTTGACCAAACAGCCCTAGATAGATATTAAAATATTTGTCAATGTAAATATATGAATCTTCTCCACAAACGGCTGTCAAATGCTAAGTGGGGATTTTTCAAAAAGGATCTCTTAACAGCTAAACCCTAACTATTCCGCGGATTAAGCCCAGAGGGCGAAAGAATGAAAATGAAAATGCGAGGAATGGGTTTACAAAACACGATTCCATTTTAATGATTTTTCTAGTATATTTTTTTAAAGTTAATTTGTCTAAAATAATTTAGTAAGGATGTGTTGGAATAGTAATAATATTTTCATAAGGATGTGCTGGAATAGTAATGATATTTTCATAATTTTATATGTAATATTTTTGCTTTGCTAAATTTATATAGTAAAACAATCAAAAACACAATTTAAATCACAAAAATCAGTATTTAACCAAAAGAATTTACACTAAAATTGATTACAAAATTACACCATAAAATAATTTGTATGTTCTCAAAATCATGAAAATTGTAGATAAATAAGCTTAGTAACAAAAATACATAAATTAGCATAGTGAGAACAGTGGAGAGCTCCAGATTTAGAAATTTTTATAACAATTTTAATTTTTTATGATTGAAATTTGTATAGAGTTTTTTCTACCTTGAAAAAGACTAACAATAGAATCTTAGAACCTCTCTTAAAATCAGACAACCTTGCAACAGTTAACCATAGTCAATTTATTAAAACTTAATAAAATTAAACAATAATAAAATATAAAAACAAACAAATATCCAATGAAAAAGCGGAACGAAACTCAATTCAAAATTGAACCTGAATAATAAAAACAACCTCACTTTCTAAAAAAACTTCAAATTCTCTTTACAACCATATCTTTTTGTTCATTTTTTATTTGTCTTTTACTAAACTTTTTTAAAGTTAAACAACCGGTTTCAAATATATGTAATATGAAATAAAATCTCATTAAATAAAACCTTGTAACGTAATGACCTCAACACATACTATAAAACACATAAGCATATTAAAACGTGGCCATTGCGTCGCTTCATAAATAATTTCCGTTACAACTATGCTCTGGCGTGGGCTTAATATTAACTTTCCTTACCATGTGGTTTTTAATAATTTTCGTTACAAAGATGGTTGCCAAGTGGCGATACCTTATACGACAAAATGGTTCATAAGTTTGAGAATATGAAGAGGTTTAAGTTTTGCAATGAATCCACGTTGCAATGCAGGTTGTTTAAGTTTTTTTAATATTTTTGGTAAAAACAAAATAATTTAAGTATAGTTTAAATATATAAGTAAATTATTGTTTTTAATACTATTATTAATGACAATATATTATAAATCTATATTTTTTAATTTTAGGTTATTTCAAAAAAATTATTAACGAAAAAATTAAAGTCCCCATTCCCATAGAAAGGACCATATACACTTAAAAATACTTAATCCAATAAAAGATAACAACTATTTTATAAAACTGTATTAAAAATATATTTAAAAGGCAAACTTTATATAGAGTTAGGGAAAAGAATTCAAGTGCTTATCATGCATGAAACTCAACCATTTTATAAAATTGTATTAAAATTATATTTGAAAGTCAAACTTTATTAAGAGTTAGGGAAAAGAATTCAAGTGTTTATCATACATGAAACCCATCCATTTTATAAAATTGTATTAAAAATATATTTAAAAGTCAAACTTTAGGGAAAAAAATTCAAGTGCTTATCATGCATGAAACCCACCCATTTTATAAAATTGTATTAAAAATATATTTAAAATTTAAACTTTATAGAGAGTTAGGCAAAAGAATTCAAGTGCTTATCATGCATAAAACGCAACCATTTTATAAAATTGTATTAAAAATATATTTAAAAGTCAAACTTAATACAGAGTTAGGGAAAAGAATTCAAGTGCTTATCATGCATGAAACCCAACCATTTTATAAAATTGTATTGACAATATATTTAAAAGTTGAACTTTATAGAGAGTTACAGAAAAGAATTCAAGTATTTACCATGCCTGAAACCCAACCATTTTATAAAATTGTATTAAAAATATATTTAAAAGTCAAACTTTATACAGAGTTAGGTAAAAGAATTGAAGTGCTTATCATGCATAAAACCCAACCATTTTATAAAATTGTATTAAAATTATATTTAAAAGTCAAACTTTATACAGTGTTAGAGAAAAGAATTCAAATACATAGAAATACAACATGTGTGCTTATCATGCATGAAAACCAATGCTAGTCTGCTAATACATGGCACATTTGATTTTTATAAATTCAATAGTTAGGTGGAATTTCAAGAGGTATGATGTCTACTTCACCTAATTCGATAAGTTTTTCTTTAGTTGGGTATATTTCCAAAGATCAAGAGAACTTAAGCTCCATCCTCAGAAACTTTTATAATATGAATAACAGACTTTCACATGGTTTGCATTTTGACGAGTGTTTAACAATAAAATATTATTTCCAATAGTACCTCCTAGTGTATCCAAATCTGAAATTGCAAGAAGTTCAACAAAAATCTTCAAGATGATTTACACTTAATTGCTCTGAATTTATTTAAAAAAAAAAACAAACAAACCTCATCAGAGTGGTAATGCCCCACGATAAATGTAAATATTTGACTTTACTGTGGTAAATGATAAACTAAACTGATATTATCCTCTGTTTGGATTTAATAATATTTTCTATTTTAAAAAAATATAAAAATGTTTCTTTAAAAGCTGGCAACTTCTCAAGGAGGAAGTGGGAGGCAAGGTAGTTGCTGTTTTTCCAAAACCGCAACTATTTTCCTAACTGGAAGGGTTTCCAGAGGAAAAGAGAGAGAGGGAGGTCTGCGTTGTAGAGACAAGTAGAGAGAGAGAAAAGAAGGGTGACCAGATAGCCAATCATAAGGTGCCAGTGACTTGCTAAAGACAATGGTCCAACAAGAGAGCTAGGCGAGAGATTCTGGTCCCTATGGAAGAATCTCAAGGTTGGGTGGCAAATCGGAAGTGGGAGAAGGCCCAGCTTCTAAAGAACTTGTAAGTTACATCAGTACAGGTATGTGGAAGAACACCTATAAGCAACCCTGTAAGTGAATTAGGTAGAAAAATTTAATTGTATTAAACTAATAGCTAATGTAAGTAAAACCAAGAACTTGCTAGTGTTATGGTGTTTTTGTGTTAACCAGAGGAAAGAAGACAAATGAAACATATTCTCTCCTTCTGTCTATTTTTTTTATTAAAACAAAAAAAAATAGGAGTGGAAACATTAGAAACCCTCTATGCAGGTGAGCAATTTATATTTGATGTCACTCATCAGCAATAGTTGTATATTGTAGTCAGACTATTCTCAAACATAGATGGACTATATAGCGAAAGAACTATTGGAAACGACATGTCTAAGCTTCTTTGATATACATAAATTACAAAACTGGATTATGCAAGATTCGGTATATGGATTAATAGGGGTCTGAAAATCATGGAATGTTATAAAACCCCAATGCCATAAAAGAAGGATGGAAATAAGAGCATCCATTATTTTAAAAAATATACAACTCAGACTTTTAGTGAAAATCCACCAATCGGAGGAGAACCCCCTTAATGATAGGAACAGGTGAGGTCCTAGTTCTGTGAATCTTTTCTTCAGGTACCCTTACATGGAAATGCCTAAATAATAGTGTTGCTGGAATCTTGAGACACGGGTCTCGCATCTCTATCAGACAGACATAAAGAATCAACATAAAGGGGTAGGTTATAGCTGTTAGGGGGAGGTTATTCCACTCATAGCACAGGAAATGAAACCCCGAACCCTTATTCAAAGTCAATCCCTCAAGCAGCTAAACGGCAATAATTCTAACAGACTTAAAAATAAACTAAGAACTGAATAAATAACATTGCTAAGAGAAGAGCCAACGAATTCCGCTAAGCTGTGACAACATTGAATAGCTAGATAAACAAAATCTGAGCAAGAAACTGATAATAAGAAGAGTAACATTACATATTCTAGTTCTAATCAAACTGCCATGCACAGTCCTGAGGTTGAGGACGAATAAATAGACCGACATTACTTATTGCTTTACACAAAAGGCTGGATACATGAAGCTAAATGGAGGAGTCGCTCCAAAATCCATAAGTTAACAAGAGAGGACCTTACATATAATTAACAGACACATTACATGTATAGCCAGAGCGACTCAGTAAAAACAAATGAGGAATGAAAAGCCTCATAATCATTTAAGCTTAGGTATAACAAAAGTCCTCCATGGGATTGGCCACACCGAGACCCGAAGTTGGGTCATCAAACAGTTAGCTCATGCGAGTTGTAAGAACAAAGCTCTGGCACAAAGGTCTGTAGACCCTAGTCTAGTCTCTAATATATATGACCGATAATGATGTGGAATTTTCCTCATACTGATGGAAGCCCAGGAGGCACTTCAGCTCGAAAGTGGCACCACTTGATCTAGTGTCATCTGCGAACCCAGATGTATGGCATGAAGATACCTACGAGCAAACGTAGCAACATGGTTAGAAAAATTTGTAAATACCCTAACCTATAAAAGAAATGAGCTATTTACTAAGAAAACAATTGCAGAACTGACGAAAGTAGACTGTATAGGAAAGGAATCGGCCATGCAATTACCCGGGAGCTAAAATCTGGTAGTAGGAATTAGTTTTCGAAGCCTCGCGTGCCCTTCTCTCAGCAACCAAACCCAAGAACAGAGGTTGTGAAAGCCCATGAGAGTATGGGATTACATTTCAGCACCAAGGGTAGAGTAAATCGATGGGCCTCAACTGCAACTGTTGGATCATCCTCCAGGTCTCATAGCCATCGATGCATAATGGATCCCGAGGTGGCAGCGGTAGCCTGCCCACGCCATGTATCAGGGTGGGTATAGACAAATCAATGTACAATCAATGCTATCCAGTCACCAAATCAATGTGAATAAAGACTACAAGATTATAGCACCATCAACCTTAATACACCTGTAGGATTACATTAATCAAACAGAAGGGATTTGTGCCAACTGCCAATGGAGTCAAGTCATAGAAAACACTGCATAGAAACCTCCATGGCTCTATCCAAATTTTGTGTTGAATTAAAGTTATAGGTCTAGATGCTTTGCAGGCTCATTAATACTAATTACTATATTGGCGTTTCATAAGGAATACGAAATGTATGTATATCGAACATTATAAAAGAGTATATATGTTGTCGAACTATCTATCTATATAAATAAAAATAAAATTATTTCTCGACATATGACAAGTGGTATCAGAGCCCAATTTCAAAAATTGTGGCCTTTGGGACAAACACCAAAAAAAAAAACAGAAACAGATGAAGTAAAATCATTATATATTTTGAAATTGCAATTCTACTTATGTTTAAAGGAAAGCAGTTAATGTGTTAACCCTTCCTTTGGTTCTATTCTTAGGCTAAGACCAGGGGGAACAAAAGATATCCAATATGTGAAGGGCAAGTAGCGTTCCACATAGGTTTGTAGTAGGTCAGGGACCTGCAACAAGCCCTGTAAATAACCCATAATTATGGGTACAGCTTGGAGAGGAGACTCGCAATACGAACCTTGCCATATTAGAGATAGTACAGGAACTGAAAAATGAAATGGCCCGATTATGGGAGGATAACACAAGGTTAACCATGGAGCAGGAAAGAATTTTAAAGAGCCTATCAGACAAGCAAAATCAGCAATGGTTGAATCCCAGTGTTGAGCAACAAAGGGTGTCAGAGGAACAGAATCACCACACAGAACCAGAGGAGTCAAAAGGAAGGGATGAAGAATGGGAAGAATGATCCGATAACGCTTCCGAGCAGCAGAAATCAAAAAGGCAATGGATAGAGTTGCAAGGGGAATTTTGTAAGATCAAATCGCCACACTTTGATGGAGAACAAGAAGAAGTAGTTGAGGCATGGTTGATTAATATGAACAAATATTTCTAACTATACAAATACGATCACAACCTCAAGGCATGGTTAGCCATTTTCCAATTAAAAGGGAAAGCCACTCTGTGGTGGGAGGAAGTCAAGATTGTGAGAGGAATAAGTGAGCATAATATTACCTGGGACAAATTTCAAAAAGATTTCAAGGAAAGGTACCTGACATAATGCTTCTATGACGAAAAGGTGAGGGAATTCCATGACTTGCGTTTGAGATAGAAAACCATGGATGAATTTATTACTCGTTTTACATCATCACTCCGTTATGTACCTTATATTAGAGAGGAAAAGGCTAAAGTACAAAGGATTGTTAGCATCTTACCCTTGAATATGAGGGAAAGGATTGAGTTTGACAATCCAAAAATAATGGACGAAGTAATACACAAAGCCAAAATTTGTTACCAGCAAAGTAAACAGAAGGGATAGGTTCCGGGTAAAAGATGGACTGATAAGAGAAACAACAAATTGGCTGGGAATAATAAAGGGAATTGAGGTGGAGTAGCAAGGGCCTTGCAAAAGGGTAAAATAGTAGAAATTTACAGAAAAGCTCCCTCAGGTCAAAGCCAACCAGTGAGTCAAGGATCAGTAAACCACCTGAAAATTTTGATAGTGAAGGGACAGCAAGGCCTCCCGTGCAGTGTTGGGGCTGCAGTGGACCTCATTATGTCAAAAATTGTCCTCAACGAAAGGGAACTGAATAGGTTTCCCAGATCCATGAAGCATCGATAGTCGGTGAACTAGGACGTAGTCTACCAAGGATTAATGCTGCCCTGGAAGATCATTAGGCGAAGTACCAGCCAACCATTGTGGAATTTGAAGGTAAGATTTTAGACCTTGCTGTAACTGTTTTAATTTATCCTAGAGCCACATTAATTTATATTAGTCCTAAGATTTTGGAGCATTGTAAATTGCAACCTGTTAAATTTAAGAACCCACGGCTAGTACAGTTGGCTACAGGGGCAAGGTGAGGAGTGCTCGCTAAGGTCAATAATTGTCCCTTAAAAATGGTAGGACAGCCAGTGAAGGCAGATTTAAATCTGCTTCCCCTTGGTGCATATGACGTTCTAATTGGTACGGATTGGTTAGAAAAACATTGGTCCCTCGTCAACTGTAAAACAAAGACTATCTATTACAGGGATGAACTTGGAGTAAGGCAAGAGATGCAGGGGATTAAGCGACCTGTGCAGATTCGGCCAATAACTGCCTCTTAGTTAGCAAAATGCATTAGGAAAGGGTGTCAGATTTATGCCATCCAAGTAGGCTATGCTAATTCGAAAGATAAAACAGCCACATTGAACAACATCCCTATGATACAAGAATCTGCTGATGTGTTTCCGGAGGATATTTCCAGACTGCCCTTAAGGGAGATATAGACTTTACTATCGAATTGGTACCAGGGGCAGCCCTTGTATCCTGAGCACCCTACATAATGAGTACACTCGAGTTGATAGAGTTAAAGATGCAATTACAGGAACTGCTAGACAAAAACTACATTTTCCCCAGTGTGTCTCCCTGGGGAGCTTTGGTATTGTTTGTGAAGAAAAAGGATGGGACTCTTCGCATGTGTATATATTATCATCGGTTGAATAAATTGACCATCAAAAACAAGTATCCTTTACCCCAGATTGATGAACTTTTTGATCAAGTAAAGGGAGCAACAGTATTTTCCAAGATCGATTTGCGATCGGGTTATCACCAAATTAGGATTAAGGAGGAAGACATAGCTAAGACTGCTTTTAGAACAAGGTATGGACATTACGAGTTTGTGGTTCTACTCTTTGGGTTAACTAACACCCCTGCGACCTTTATGTGTTTAATGAACAACATATTTCATCAATATTTGGATAGATTTGTGCTGATCTTTATTGATGATATACTGATATATTCTCGCACTATGGAAGAACACAAGGAGCACCTCAGGCTGGTGCTGCAAACCCTCCAAGAACACCAGTTATATTCCAAGTTCAACAAGTGTGGATTCTCCGGTTAATTATTCAAAAGATTCAAGCCACAGAAATCTGAAATCCATACAGTATCTTGATATCATACATCATTGCAAATGAGCCCATTTGAAGTATTGTATGGGCGGAAGTGTCGCACACCCTCAAGCTAGGGTGGGCCAGAAGACACATTGATATTGGGTCCCAACATGCTTAAGGAAATGGAGGAAACAGTTAAGAAAGTGCGAGTCAATTTAAAGGCAGCTCAGGATAGGCAAAAGAATTTTGTTGACCAAAAAAGAAAGTTTAAGGAATATCAAGTCGGTGATCATGTATATGTGAGGATTCAAGTAAAAAAAAGCATGTTACAATCGAGCGGATGTGCTAAGTTGGCACCCCAATTTTGTGGACCCTTTCAAGTCTTAGCAAGAATTGGACCGGTAGCTTACCAGCTCGCTCTACTACGTCACATACGGGTCCACAACGTCTTCCATGTTTCCATGTTAAAAAAATATGTTTATGATCCCAAACATGTAATCAAACGGTAGGATATACAGGTGAGGAATTATCTCTGATAAATCAGTCCAAAAGTTTCCTTTTAAAAGAGAACTGACTTAGGATGTTGCATGTTGCAAGTCGAACCGCAAGGAGAAATCTTGGTCGAACTATTGAACATCCTTGACCGGAGAGAAGTAATGCTGTGGAAGCGAGCTATTACCCAAGTTAAAGTGCAGTGGAAACACTTTGGGCCTGATGAGGCTACCTGGGAAGATGAAGAGCTCATGAAAACAACTTATCGAGGGTTGTTCATGGCCGGAAGACATCGAGACGATGTCTAATTTCACGGGGAGATGTAATGCCCCAGGATAAATGTAAATATTTGACTTTATTGTGGTAAATGATAAACTGAATTGATATTATTATCTGTTTGGATTTAGTAATACTTTTTGTTTTAAAAAAATATATAAAAATGTTTCTTTAAGAGCTGGAAATTTCTCAAGGAGGAAGTGGGAGGCAAGGAAGTTGTTGTTTTTCCAAAACCCTAACTTTTTTCCTAACTGGAAGGGCTTCTAGAGGAAAAGAGAGCAAGGGAGGTCTATGTTGTAGAGACAGGCAAAGAGAGAGAAAAAAAGGACTAAGTCTGGTGATGACGAGATAGCCAAGCACAAGGTGCCAGCAACTTGCTGAGGACAATGGTCTGGCAAGAGAGCTAGGGGGAGATTCTGGTCCCGAAGGATGATTCTCAAGGTTGGGTGGCAGATTGGAAGCAGAAGAAGGCCTAGCTTCTGAAGAACTTATAAGTTACAGCAATACAGGTACATGGAAGAACACCTATAACCAACCATGTAAGTGAATTAGCAAGAATAATTGTATTGTATTAGAATAATAGCTACTGTAAGTAAAACCAAGAACTTTCTAGTGTTACGGTGTTTTTGTGTTAACTGGAGGAAAGAAGACAAACGAAACATATTCTCTCCTTCTATCTATTTTTTTTATTAAAACAAAAAAAAAAAATAGGAGCGGAAACATTAGAAACCCTCTATGCAGGTGAGCAATTTATGTTTGATGTCACTGATCAACAATAGCTGTGTACCGTAGTCAAACTATTCTCAAACATAGATGGACTATATAGTGAAAGAACTATTGGAAACGATATGTCTAAGCTCCTCTGATATACATAAATTACAAAACTGGATTATGCAAGATTCGATATATGAATTAACAAGGGTTTGAGAATCATGGAACATTATAAAACCCCAATGCCATAAAACAATGATGGAAATAAGAGCATCCATTATTTTAAAAAACATACAGCTCAGATTTTTAGTGAAAATCCACCATTCGGAGGAGAAACCCCTTAATGTTAGGAACAGGTGAGGTCCTAGTTTCGTGAATCTTCTCTTCAGGTACCCTTACATGGAAATGCCTAAATAAGAGTGTTGTTGGAATCTTGAGACAGGGATCTCAGGTCTCTGTCAGACAGACATAAAGAGTCAACAAAAAGGGGTAGGTTATAGCTGTTAGGGGGAGGTTATTCTGCTCATAGCATAGGAAATGAAACCCCGAACCCTTATTTAGAGTCAATCTCTCAAGTAGATAAACAGCAATAATTCTAACAGGCTTAAAAATAAACTGATAATTGAATAAATAACACTGCTAAGAGTAGATCCAATGAATTCCACTAAGCTATGACAGCATTGAACAGCTAGATAAACAAAATCTTAGAAAGAAACTGATAATAAGAAGAGCAACATTACATATTCTAGTTCTAATCAAATTGCCACACACAATCCCGAGGTTGAGGATGAATAAATAGACAGAAATTACTTATTGCTTTACACAAAAGGCCAGATACATGAAGTTAAATGGAGGAGTTGCTCCAAAATCCATAAGTTAACAAGAGAGGACCTGACATAGAATTAACAGAAAAATTACATGTATAGCCAGAGCGGCTCAGTAAAAACAAATGAGGAATGAAAAGCCTCATAATCATTGAAGCTCAAGTATAACAGAAGTCCTCCATGGGATTGGCCACACCGAGACCCGAAGCTGGGTCATCAAATAGTTAGCTCATGTGAGCTGTAAGAACAGAGCTCTGGCACAAAGGTCTGTAGACCTTAGTCTAGTCTCTAATATATATGACCAATATGATGTGGAAATTTCCTCATACCAATGGAAGCCCAGGAGGCACTTCAGCTCGAAAGTGGCACCACTCCATCCAGTGTCATCCGCGAACCCGGATGTATGGCATGAAGATACTTGCGAGCAAACGTAGCAATATGGTTTTAAAAATGTGTAAATACCCTAACCTATAAAACAAATGAGCTATCTACTAAGCAAATGACTGTAGAACTAATGAAAGTAGATTGTATAGGAAAGGAATCCAGCATGCAATTACCTGGGAGCTAAAATCTGGTAGCAGGAATTAGGTTCTGAAGCCTCGCGTGCCCTTCTCTTAGTAGCCAAACCCTAGACCAGAGGCTGCCAAAGCTCGCGGCCGACACAAGAGGCGGAGCTGATCCCAGGCTCTTTCACCGGAGAATGGGACTGCATTTCGGTGCTAACGGTAGAGTAAGTCGACGGGCCTCAACTGCAACCGTTGGATCATCCTCCAGGTCTTGTAGCTGTCAATGCATAATGGATCCCGAGGTGGGAGCTGTAACCTGCCCATGCCATGTACCGGGGTGGGTACAGATAGATCAAGGCACAACCAATGCTATCCAGTCACCAAATCAATGTGAATAAAGACTACAAGATTACAGCACCATCAACCTTGATACACCTGTAGGATTACATTAATCAAACAGATGGGATTCGTGCCAATTGCCAACAGGGTCAAGTCATAGAAAAGACTGCGTAGAAACCACCACGGCTCTATCCAAATGTTGTGTGGAATTAAAGTTATAGGTCTAGATGCTTCGCAGGCTCATTAATACTAATTACTATATTGATGTTTCATAAGGAATACGAAATGTATGTATATCGAACATTTTAAAAGAGTATATATGTTGTCGAACTATATATATATATATATAATATTATATATATATATATATATGGATATATGACCACTAGCCTACTTTTGACTTTGAAGGTATCTATATAAATACTTTATTGTTGGGACTTTTTATTAGACATATCGGTCAATGGATTTTGGTATGAAATTAGCCAAAGTAGATTTGTTCTTTGAAAATGGAGAAGCTTAAAAAGATGTTATGAATCACAAAAGAATGGTATATTAAGAAACTAGGAAATTATTAATATTGATTAATAAAATAAATTTATAATAAAATATTTACATTATAGAGCAATTTATTAATTAAATAATTTAATGATATTTAATAAAATTTTGATTGATTTTATAAGTTGTTTTTAGAATTTTTTAATTGAGTATAAAAGATAAATGTAATTTTTTGGACATTTAACATGGAGATGAAACATATATGCTGATCTAATTTTAAGTAAATCAAGACTTCCCTAGATAAATATGGGGATTTGAATCTAAAATCTAGTAATACATCATATTTCTCTTTCATGACCATCATCAATTAAACTATCTTTGAGAGAAATAAAAGTATAATTATTTTAAATTAAAATATAATTTAAAGTAAAATTGTTTTAAATTAATAATATAATTTTAAAAAAAAATAATAATAATAATAATTTGCATGCTTATTAAAATAATATATATTGATTTAATTTTATTATAATAAAGATCAATTATAATTATTATTTGCAAATTCTAAAATATTAAAAAAATTACTATTTCATCTGTAAACCAATCATCTAATTTGCATCAGGGTCCACCTCATTTCGAACAAATATTATGCACCTAATTGCATCCGGATCACCCTCATTTCAAACTAGTAAATAAATAATTGATTCCCAACTTTTCATCCTATTGCGTATCACTTTATTCTCATATATAAAAAGCAGTGAATTAAAAATAATTAAAAATATAAAATACTTAATATTTAGGTGCATATCAAATACCACAATGTACATCTCTAACATAGTCACCGATAGCCCACTCCAGACCCAGCACTATTACCTGCACAAATGTTGCCAACTATATTGCCGTTTCCGGGTTATTTTGCTTGGTATTGATCACAGCAAAAATAAATTTAGAAGTTTTAATTTTAATTTTAATTTTAATTTAGAATGGTTTTTACATTAGAATAAATTAATTGAAGTCATTTTAATATTAATGTAAAATAAATAATAAATTTTGACATTTAGAAGATTACAAATTTGACTTTGATTATAGGTCTTTACTCATAACTCTCAATTTTATTATACATAAAGTTCCCACAGAAAATAATACTTACAGTCAAAATAGCTTAATATTTGATAGAAATAAAAACGATCTCTTTCTAAATGAATTAAAAACTAATTTGCTTCCTTTATCTAGTATAGACAATATAGAAGACCCCTATCATAATTTTACTACAACCCTCTCATATTCTATTAACAAGTTCTCAATTAAAGTTTCAAATAATAAAAGAAATAGCAAAACCAATCCATGGTATGACAAAGACTGTAAAAGTGCGAGGAGAGCAATTAAGGAAGCTATTGATGAATCTCTTAAAATGGGCAAGATAAAAATATACAAAGCCCTAACTAAAAAGAAAAAGAGACATTCGTCAAAGACAGGAGAATCTCTTACACCTTTTTAAGGTAGCTCCTAAGAAATTTTGGAGGCAGACTCTAACTAGGAAGACTAAAGAGAATAATAAAATTGCTCTTCACGATTGGAATTCCTATCTTAAAAAGCTTTATGAATCTCCAAAAGTCATGGATAATTTGGAAACCTTGCTCACAACAAAAGAAGTTTTATCTTTAGAAGACATTAAGTTTGGGGTTAATCGCCTCACTAATGGTAAAGCTAAGGACATTGAAGGTTACCAAGTGGAAATCTTAAAAATTGGAGGTCTTGTTCTCATCCCCCACATCCACAAGCTTTTCAATCAAGGAGTCAAGCAAGGGTTCCCTAAACCTTTGACTCAGAGCCTTATTATCCCTATTTTTAAAAGTGAGGATACAAATAACCCCTCTAATTATCGCACAATTATGATCAGCCCTCTCTTAGCCAAGTTATATGGTATTATTTTGGAAAAGAAGTTAAGCATATGGCTTGAAAATGAAGGTAAGCGGGCTAAAGGCCAAGCAAGTTTCAGAAGGCATCACTCAACAACAGACCGCACCGTTACGCTTAGGATCATTATGGAGGAATGTTGTAATGATAAATCCAATTTATTTTGTTGCTTTGTGGACTTTAGAAAGTCTTTTGATATGGTTCCTAGACACAACCTCTGGAATAGATTAGAAGAGATAAAGGTTCCTCTCAAGTTGAAAGTTGTCGCTATAAGGTCATACGAGAATGTAATTGCCAAGCTAAAGAGCAATGAGGGGTGGCCGAAAGATATTAAGTGTAACATTAGAGTTAAACAAGGTTTCCCCCTCTCCCTTACCCTATTTGGCATTTACATCGATAAGCTCGAAGGCTATTTAGAGGAAGCAAGATGTGATGGCATGATCTTAGCTGGGATAGTCGTCATCCTTCTTCTCTATGCTAACGATATTGTTCTTTTCGCAAGGTGCCCATCTGATCTTGATAAGCAACTCAGGCTTCTTAAGGATTTCTGCTCTACCATGGGTATGACTATTAACACTGACAAAACAAAAGTTATGATTATCAAATCCAAGAAGGACACTTACACTAATTTTATGTATGACAATAATAACTTGGACGAAGTGTATTCTTATAGGTACCTAGGAATTGATATTCATCACAAGCTCAACTGGAACCATAGCATTGAGAAAAGGATTAATGGGGGCTAGAAAGCTTATTTTGGTCTTGAAAATAATTGTAAAACAACAAACCTCGTAATATGGGATAAAAATAAGTTTCTCTTTGAAACTTAGTCACTCGTATTATCTTATATAGCTGTGAGGTTTGGGGTTGCAGCATCTCCAAAGAATCATGGAGAAAGATTGAGCAAATCGAGAAGCATTTTATAACTTATAACCTGAAAATTAAAAGTAATACACCCTATCTTATTCTCCTTATAGAAGCAGGTCTTTCCCCTATTGAGAGCCTAGCTATGATTATGTTTATGCTATTCAAACACAAACTCAATAACATAGACGATCATAGACTTCCTAAGCTAGCTTTAAATTCCAGCCAAAACCACCTAAGGTTCAATCAGGGGTGGCATAAAGACACAAGGGCCTGGTTAAACTATTGGGAGATCAATGAAATGATGCATTGCAAAACATTAATAACATTAAAGATATTGTTACTTCTAACTTCAAAGAAAAAATGTGGTGTCAGAAAGATTTAGCGGCTAAAAGAAAATTAAGTTATTATAAGAAGGTCATCAACCCCACCCTAGAAGATCAAAAGAATCTCTCCATTTTAACTATCTCAAAGAAGAAAATTAATATAGCAAATACTAGAACAAATTTTCATGAGCGCCATAGTGAAATAGGTTGTTGGGCAGTTCCTAAAACCCCATGGATGGAAAGGATATGTCATATATGTGAGAATAGGAACATCGAGGATGAAAACCACTTCCTCTTAGAGTGCCCCGCTTACAACCACATTAGATCTCAGTTTCACAATCTTTGTTACAATGCTGACCTTCCTAGCCTTTTACAATGTCAAAATTATAGTGAGCTTGGGAGGCTTCTCTACAAGCTTTTTGAGCATAGGAATAAAATCTTAAATCAAAATAAATGCTTTGTTTCCTTAGGTCCGATAGACCAGTGTTTGGTCCTAACGGAGGTTAACCACCATCATCATCAAATGATGTTTAAAATAAAAATAAATTT